>CM051364.1:11149116-11374116 GCA_028015245.1 Cardamine occulta | reverse complement strand
CTACACCATTTAAAACTGGTGCAAATAAAGACTATAAAGAACCCGCCTTATTACAAGATATTAAATCTATTTATCAACAAAATAACTATCAAAGTCAAATATTACATACAATATCAAAACAAGTAGATCAAATAGATCATAAATTAAATATGAATGAATATAATAAATTAGAACAAAGTATGCAACATCCTTTTTCATCTACATCTACACCTATATTTAAACCTATAAATAGACAAGTAATATTTCCTGAAAATGAAATATTAAAATCAATCGCATCTAGATTAGCAAATTTAGACAAGGGTAAAGGAATCAACAATATTGATGAAAACGATAATGAATCAATTCAATCCTCTACTCAATCTGATAATGATGATCAAGAAATAAATCGTATAAGAAATAATATAAGATCAAATAAACCCTATTATAAAAGACATACTCCACCCGATTTACTATATGAAGAACAATCTAATCAAAATAGAAATGTATATACTGGAGACGGTATATATGAATGGAATATAGATGGTAAATCGGAATACCAAATTATGTCTGTATTACAGGAAATGGGTATGGCTTCCATATCCTATAAAGCTAGAGGTAATTCTGATAAACAAGCATGTGTATTACTAATAACTGGTTTTACTGGAGCTTTAAAATATTGGTGGGATAACTCACTGGACACACCTTCTCAAGATTCAATAATTAATCACGTAGAAATAAAAAAAGGTAGAAGATGATGATGGTTTTATTGAAGATATAGAACATCAAAATGCAGTAGAAGTCTTAATTTATACAATAACTATGCATTTTGTCGGAAATCCCAATGAGGAATCCGAAAGCAAGAAAATAATTTTAACCAATTTAAGATGTCCAACTTTAGGCGTATTTTAAATGGTATAAAGATATTTTTGTCACAAATATATTTCAAAGAAAAGATTGTAATCAACCTTTTGGAAAGAAAGATTTATTTCAGGATTACCATCTTTTATCGCGGAAAAAGTAATCAATAAATTAAAAGAATATTCTGGTGGACAACCTGTCCCTTGGAATACAATAACATATGGCCAATTATTCTGATTTGTTAAAAAAGAAGGATTAGCTTTATGTCAAGAACATAAAGATAAAAACGAAATGATAAGTTTAAATTTAAACAAACAATGAGTTCGCTTTTATAACAATATGGATATTCAAGACTTAATCCACCATCAAGAATTAAACGATTAAAACACAGGCATAATAGGTCAAATAATATTAAGTATTATCAAAAACCAAAACATTACCAAAAACCTTTTAATAATAAAAATTCTTCAAACTATCCTAAACAAAAAGAATTTTCAAAAGAAACCATTCAATAAATACAATAAATTTAAATCTACTAATAATCTAGTTTGTTGAATTGCAAACGCCCCGACATAGATCCACGGATTGCAAAATGAAGAAAAAAATAAACTAAATATTCCAAGATCAACCTGATATCCAAGAAAAATTAACAAAATTATTAATATCAGAATCTGAATTATCAGAAAATGAGTCTTCTAATAAGAATTCAATAAATGAGATAGAAAACTTAAGTGATTCTTCTCTACTCAATCACAAGAAATTTCTGATAATTTATGTAATTGTAACGTAATCAACGTAATAACTAAAGACAATAATAAACAATTCTTATTAGACATTATAGACAAAATAAATGATCCTAATATTAAAAGGGAATATTTAACAAAATTAAAAGATATCATATATCAAGAAAATCAATTAGCTACTCCTCAACCATTTAGTCTAAATAAAATATTTGAAAAATATCCAACTCAAAGTTTATTTAAACAAGTGACAACTGGTGAATTGCAACATGAAGTTAAACAACTTAAAACTCAAATAAAAGATTTACAAATACTTGTTAATCAACAAGATTTAAAACAATTACAAATAGACGCCGCCTATCTTTAATAGAGTCACCAAACATTAATCAAGCATCTTCAAGCAATAAAAATTTAGAAGATAATGATACTCACTTAGACCAAAATGAAGAATATATAAACAACATTAATAAAATAAATTATCAAAAGTGGTATACTAAGATTACATTACACATAGGACATGATTTCAAAATTAATACAATAGCATTACTAGATTCTGAAAGTGCACTATAACTGCATTCGAGAAGGTCTTATACCTACTAAATTTTATGAAAAAACCACTTGAACGCCTTTAGGCGCCTAATGGAAGTAATTTAAAAGTAAAATATAAATTACAATGCGCAAAAATCTGTAATCAAGGATATTGTTTTAAAAACCAATTTATCCTAGTTAAAGATTTAACACAAGAAGTAATATTAGGAACACCATTCTTTACTCAAATTTATCCTTTTAAAGTATCCGAATATGGTATAACAACAAAAGTTGTAGGGACAAAAATGTTATTCAATTTTTGTTACCTATAAAAACCAAAGAAATATTAGAACTCCAACAAAATACAATACAAAAAACAATTAACTTAATAAATGGAAAACATAAACATATTCAATATTTACAGGATGAAATTTCTTACAAAAAAATAGATGAACAATTAAAATCTCCCTATATAATTAACAAAATAAAAACTATTGAAAACAAATTAATCGAACAAGTATGTTCTGATCTACCCAATGCATTTTGGGAACGAAAACAACATACGGTTAGTCTACCTTATATAAAAGATTTTAATGAGAAACTTATACCAACTAAAGCAAGACCTATTCAAATGAATAAAGCATTGCTAGAACAATGTCAAAAAGAAATACAAGATTTATTAAACAAAAAATTAATTTGACCATCCAAGTCACCTTGGAGTTGTGCAGCATTTTATGTTAATAACGCAGCAGAAAAGGAACGTGGAGTACCACGATTAGTTATAAATTACAAACCATTAAATGATGTATTACAATGGATTAGATATCCAATACCCAATAAAAGAGATCTATTAAAAAGATTATACAATGCAAAAATCTTTTCAAAATTCGATATGAAAAGCGGATTTTGGCAAATACAAATTAACGAAAAAGATAAATATAAAACAGCATTCACGGTACCTTTTGGACATTACTGAATGGAATGTAATGCCATTTGGACTTAAAATGCACCATCTGAATTCCAACATATTATGAATGATATATTCAATAATTCTTCACCATTCGCTATAGTCTATATTGACGATGTCTTAATATATTCAACGTCAATAGACCAACACTTTAGCCATTTAAACACATTTTTAAATATAGTAAAAATAACGGATTAGTCTTATCAAAACAAAAAATGAATTTATTTCAAACAAAAATCAGATTCTTAGGACATAATATATATCAAGGAACTATGACACCCATATCAAGATCAATAGAATTTGCTGATAAATTCCCAGATGAACTAAGGGAAAAAACTCAATTACAAAGATTCCTAGGATGTCTGAACTATGTTTCAGATTTTCTACCTAATCTAAGAAAAAACTATTCAACCATTATTTCAAAGACAACAAAAAAACCCTAAACCAGGAACAAAACAACATACAAAGTTAGTACAGCAGGTTAAATTGCAAGTAAAAAACCTTACTATGTCTGTTCATTCCAAACTCCTGAAGCTAATATGATAGTTGAAACTGATGCTTCGAAATAGGTTATGGAGGAATTCTGAAACAAAAACTATCAGAGTTTAGCCAAGAGTCTATAATACGTTTTCATTCGGGAGTCCTGGATAGGACCCCAACAAACTTATTCAACAGTTAAAAAGGAAGTACTTTCCATAGTTAATTGTATTTCAAAATTTCAAGATGATTTAATCAACAAAAAATTCTTATTACGAAGTCGACTGCAGAAGTCAGCAAAAGAAATATTACACAAAGATGTTCAAAACCTGGTCTCTAAACAAATATTTGCCAGATGGCAAGCTATTCTATCTGTTTTGATTTCGATATTCAATATATTAAAGGAGAAAATAATTATTTGCCTGATTTTTCTAACAAGAGAATATTTGCAGGAAAAACAACAAATATTCAACAACAACCTATTCAAGATGACAGACCCTAAAGCAAGAAACCGATGACCGGATCGGACTATATCAAAAACCAACCCCACCTTCAGGGTAAACCTCTGAGTAATCAAAATACTTTCTCGGCTCTTGCCGAATTTCCTCCTCTTTCTTATGTAAATGCAGTAACCACCTTAAAAGGCCAAACCTCTTCTCAACCATCTTCTCCTATTCAAACCACTACCAAGTCAAATTACTTCCTCAAACCACAAAAACAACATATGTTAACTACCCATTATACAAAACCTGTTACCCTCAAAGAACTCCAAACATTTACCAACCGAGTCTTTTATACAGACGGACTTTACCCTACTGATAATGTACTCAAAAATAGAACCTTCTATGAGTATATTCTAGTAGACTCTGGTTCTGTTGAAATTACTCATCACCCTGCCAAAAACGATCCTAATCTCATATCCTATTCAACTTGTAAAATTCTTCGTATCCAATCTATTCAAGAGCTTGGTTTCATTCATACCCATACTACCAAACCTTTCTCTACCCCTGGCTACCATATTAACGGCTACTCTGACATTGATTATGTCAATGGTTCTTGCCGAACCTTTACCTACGACCTTACGATCATTCCCGGTTTATTTCCTTTGATCAGTAGCTGCCCAAAAACTATCCCTGGCTGGTTCTATTTAATGGTGGCATTGGCTAGGCCCTACCAATGACATCTACCCAACCGATCTTCTCAAAACTGCTTACCCCTATTACCTCAAATATATTAATCAACAACCTGTTGGGTCATTCAACATTATTTCCTTCCATATTGACATGGGAATCCCGTGGATATGCTCATGGCATTTCAACATTGCTCTTTCTCCCCGGGCATGCCATGTTCCTTACTCCGAGAATTCCGCATCAAATGGTGGGACAAGTTTAATCTTGACCGTTATTCTCTCACCAATATCCAAAAATTCTTCCAGATAAGCAAAGAAGTTCACACAGCTATAAAAGCTGTCTCTAAATCAATACCCTCCTTAAACCAGATCAGCTTCTAGCATCCTCTTCTAAAACCCAAGCCATCTACTCAACCACCAAACAAACCATCTACTCAAGCATCGACTCAAGTCCAACTCACTCATCCAGCTCTTCCAACTGCCTCGCTACAATTTAAGCTCCAAAAATTATTGCCACAATAAGTCAACAGATGGAATCCTCGGATGATGAAGAGGACGATAACCAATCATTTGACACTATACAATCCGACGATCCATATGGTGGCCCCTTAGGCCAAGATCCATTTGATATTTAAAAAAAAAAAAAAAAAAAAAAAATCCAATAATAAGGTTATCTTAACACCGATAAAGCAATATCAAAGTTAAGGCTATTCCAGAAGCAAATGGCTCTCGTAAAGAATAATCAAATCCGTTTATAGCTGATGCTTTGCTCAAAGCATGTTGGATGTAGAGACATCCAGATAAGTGAATCAATGTATATTCTAGTAGACTCAGTATCTTATGTACCTTATTTACTACTTGTAATATCCCGATTTAAACTAATAATCTACAGACTATAGCTGTATGGAAAGACTATGTATCTAAGAAGTCAAGATCGCAACACCAAGAACATGGGACCCCCCTCCGACATATGCGACCCACTTATACCGCAAGCACTCAAAACGTAAGCAACGACGTAGGCAAAATATCGGCACCACTACAGACTACGAAGCAATCGACGCAAGCAATGACATAAGCAAGCACCCAACTTCCCCTATAAATACTCAACTCTACCATCAGAGGAAGCACAAGCGATTTCTCGCACAACTTTCTCTCTCTACAAATCTCTCTAGAAGAAGAAGAAGAAGAAGAAGAAGAAGAAGAAGAAGAAGAAGAAGAAGAAGAAGAAGAAGAAGAAGAAGAAGAAGAAGAAGAAGAAGAAGAAGAAGAAGAAGAAGAAGAAGAAGAAGAAGAAGAAGAAGAAGAAGAAGAAGAAGAAGAAGAAGAAGAAGAAGAAGAAGAAGAAGAAGAAGAAGAAGAAGAAGAAGAAGAAGAAGAAGAAGAAGAAGATGAAAATGTTTTAGTTTTTTTATTTTAATCTTAATTTTAATTGTAATTAAAAAATTTTATAATTATAATTTTAAATTTTAATTTATAATTATTCCGAATTAATTTTATATATTGATTATAATTAATTACAATTAATTAATATTAATTACAATTAATTAATATTAATTACAATAAATTAAATATTATTTAATTTGAAATGTGTCGATTGAGCTGTGAGGAGTCATCACCGAGTAACCACTCAGCCATGAAGACATGTAGGGATTTCTGAGAGAGTCATGACTCGAGTGACATGAAGCCATAGAGTTGAAGACCGCAAAGAAAGCTCAAGTTACTCGAGAAGGCTACTCGGATGAAGACTCAAGGAGGCTACTCGACCAGACCACTTAACTGCTGGGTCGAGTGGTGAGCACCGCTTCGAAAAGATTCCGCAATTTATAGCGAGACGTTCATTAACCTTAATTCTCGTGTATAAATACCTAGGTTAATGATAACTCGTGAAGGAGAGATTTTTTTAGACTTTTTTTCATTCTGTGCCGCTTTTAGTAGATTTAGCTTATCTCTCTTAGTTTTCTTTCTCTAGTTGATCTTTACATTTTCGTCTTGGATTTTTGTAACTCTTTAGCAATTTTAATAGATCGAAGTTTATCTTTACTGTTCCTTTTTCGTGTCTTCTTCCTCTTCAGATCATCTTTCATCTATGATGAGTCAAAGCTCTTCTGGGTTCTTGACTTGGATGATGATCTCGAAGAGTGAGTAGTCATTTTAGGTTTTTTGGGGAATGGATTAGGTAGTCTCACTCGATCGCCATGGGTTTTTGTCAATTTATGCTGATTCGGTTTTAAAATCCCTCTTGGGTTCTCGTTTTTAATGCTTGTACCTCTGTGATCAAGAGGATCATGATTTTAGGTGACTTCATGAGCATCAAAAGTGCCTTGAACCACCAGATCTAGTTTTTCCATGGATTAAGACATAATAGCATGAGAGTTGGTGCATCAGATGTTGATTTACATCACGACCCAACTACTCACTTGTTATGAGTCTTTCTTGGCTTTGACGGATCGATCTTTAGTGCAAGATCTGTAGTCACTCGACCCCTAGGCTTGAGTAGGCCAGATCTTCATATCCTTCACCACGACAGTGGGTTGGGTTGGAAGTGAAATCCGTCGTCAAGGGATTCTCCCTGAGTTTAGTAAATTAGTACCCATGGCATGAGAGTGTAGATGATCCTATGAGTCTATCCCCAAGATCCCTGTCCTTTATTTTAGTCATAATTTTTAGATCTGTCTTGTTTACTGCTTTCATTTAGTAGTTTAGCACCACTAGGCCAAGTCCACTCGAGTTCACCACTCGGGTGACCTACTCGAGTCACTTAGGATTTTGCAACTAGTCTTAGTTTTTGCATCTTTAGTTTATGATTTGTTAGAGTGGGACAGGCTCTGCATCTCTAGTTTAATTTTCTGTATTTTAGGTTGTTAGTAAGAAAAACCCCTAAAATATATTGCTTGACTTGCTAGCTTAATCCACATGTTAAGTGCTATAGACATGCTCTAGATTAGGTTTGACATTTCACCCTCTATACTATCTATCGATTGAAACCGAGAAAAATAATGAGTTTCAATTTGGTGTCGTTACCAGTTTAGAGTCATTGTCTACACATTTATCATTTTTAAGCTTACTAGATCAAGTTTCATTTGCATACAAGATCTAAGATTTTCATCTAGCAAGGCTTGTTCTTGCTAGTAGACTTCTCGGATCGATATTCTATTTCCATTAGCCTTTTGTTTAAAGTCTTACTGATTTGTGTTGAAGTTCTATTTGTGAAGCATCAGGTACCATTCTACTCGATTAGTCTACTCGAGTGTTTCTCTCGAGTCGTCCTTACACCGCATGAGAACACGCTCTCAGACTCGCTTAGATCAATCCACAAAGGAGACACTAGTTGAAATGGCAGAGCAACCTGCACCTCGAGTCATTGGAGCTGGTGATGCCCCAAGCACACACTCCACTAGGCAAGGGATTGTGGCACCTCCTGTTGCCAACAACAACTTCGAGATCAAATCCGGTCTCATCAGCATGGTCCAAAGCCACAAATTTCACTGTCTTCCCATGGAGAACCCATTGGAACATCTTGACCAATTCGACCGTTTGTGTGAGCTCACAAAGATCAACGGTATATCTGAAGACGGGTTCAAGCTTTGTCTATTCCCCTTCTCTCTAGGCAACAAGGCCTCTCAATGGGAACGAGCTTTACCCCAGAATTCTATCACTACTTGGGATGATTGCAAGAAGGCGTTTCTCCTGAAGTTCTTTTCCAACTCCAGAACTGCAAAGCTGAAGAATGACATCTCAAGCTTCACTCAGAGGAACAATGAAAGCTTCTCAGAAGCTTGGGAGAGGTTCAAGATGTATACCACTCAATGCCCTCACCACGGATTCAGCAAGGAATCACTCCTTTGCACACTATATCGAGGCGCAAGTCCGAAGATCAGGTTGCATCTGGACACTGCCAGCAATGGCAACTTCCTGAACCAAGATGTCACTTATAGATGGGATTTAGTTGAGAATCTAGTCATTTCTGATGGAAACTACACTGAAGACTTCGACAGAACGATCAGGGGATCTTCTACTTCTGCTACTTCCAACAGCAAGGAGATTCAAGCACTGAATGACAAGCTCGATAAGCTTCTCCTCGCTCAGCCGAAACAAGTCCACTTTGTGGGAGAGTCATCCTCACCTCAGGATCCAACCGTTGAAGACGATCAGGTTGAAGAGATACTCAACATTCAAAATCAAGCTGGTTTCAACCGAGGCTTCATTAACTACAGGAGCAACCCCAACTTATCTTACCGTAACACCAACGTTGCAAACCCTCAAGACCAGGTGTATCCTACTCAGCAACCTGCTCCGAACAAGACTTTTGTTCAAAATCCTCCAACAAATCCACCTGGATTTGCCCCAAGACCTGCTCCGCAGTCTGATAGTGAGCTTAAGGCATTGCTTCTCCAACTTCTTCAAGGTCAAAACGTTGTAACTCAAGATACCACCAAGCGGTTCACTGAGCTTCAAACTCACATTAATTGCTCTTACGACGATTTGAACCACAAGCTCAAAATCATGAACAGCAGATTGAAGTATGTTGAGTCCAACTCTCCCTCAGCTTTCCTAAGTCCACAGATCAACTTCCTGGGAAAGCACTACAAAACCCCAAAGACTCTGCAAATGTCTATGCAGTCTCCACAGCCCCAGCTATCCATCTCCTTCCTTTCAAGAAGAGATTCTCACACATCACCTGGGACGGTGATCTTCAAGGTGGGGGGTATCCTGTCAAGCTGCTGCTGTGATCGCTGAGAGCACACCACTCGAGCAACCCACTCGAGTGAGTGATCAAGTCGACTTCGTTTCAGTGAACGAAAAGCGAATTCTAGACCTGGACGCCATGATCAGGAGTCATTTCTCAGAAAGATTTGCCGAAAATATTGAGAAAGAATATGAGATCATGTTGGAAGAAGAACTTCTGGAGCTGGAAGAGTCAATGACCTTTGATGTAGCTGTTGAGAAACTGGGACCTTTTGGGTATGGTTTGAGAGAAAGAACCTTGAAGAGAATTCAAGATAGGAGAGCAACAGCTGCTAAGTCTCAAGAATGCCAAGTAATTGCTGAGCAGGAGGTTTTCGTACAAGAGAAGTTAGAAGATCCAGGATCTCTCACTTTACCATGCTCAATCAACAACCAGGCATTTGGTAAGTCTCTCATGACTTATGGTTTCGCCAAACATCATGCTTTTGTCTGTGGCAGAAAGGCTTGGTTATCACAAGCTCTTGCCAAGCATATTATCACTAGTTTTAGCTGATAAAACGGTGAGATTTCCACATGGACTACTTGAAAATGTTCCAGTGAGGATAGGGAAACATGAAATACCCACGGATTTCATCATCATGAAGATGGACGAAGAACCCGAAGATCCTTTGATTCTAGGGAGACCTTTCCTAGCATCCTCGCAAGCCGTCATCGATGCCAAGACTGGAGAGATACTTCTTCGAGCTAGCAACGGTTTAGTGGTGAGATTCAACACTTCATCCATATTGGAGAGCTCAACCTTTGAAGGTCAGCTATACTCCATGGAAGAAGTCGATGATGAAGAAATGTTCGAGCGTAACTGTCGACTCCTGGGTTATATAGTTAATACGAGGAGTCATTCTGAAGGAGTAGTGCAACCTTTTGTAACATTTACTGAAGATGGGACACCATGTGAGGAGTCCGCACAGGTCACTCGACCACCAGACTCGAGTGACCACTCAAGTGACCGCATAAACCACTCGACTTTATCCACTCGAGTGAATCACTTGGATGCTTCTCACAGCATACTTCTCTCGGATGCTTCTCACCACACTCCTATTCAAGTAGCTGTGCCATCATCCACGACTCAACATGGTGCAGATCAGGGTACAATCCTTGTCCTACAAAGTTTGGTTGCTGAACTTTCACTCTCAATGGAAAGATTGACTATGGAGGTTTCAAAGCTCAAGGAAACCCAATTTTCATCTGAGAACTCCAACAAGAAACCTAAACCACCAGAGATGAGTCAAAGGTTTTACAATGCCCTCAGAGCGTCATCTTACCATCATTCCAAGCCAAGTCCAGAGAGGTCAACACTGACTCTCAAGGACACTTTTTCAGCCTAAAAGAGTAAGAAGTCAAGGTATGTGACTTTAAACAAGCTCACTTGGGAGGAAGTCCCTTGACTATCCTTGTATATATCTTTTTAAGTTTTTATGAATCTTGTTATTTTAATGTTTTTCCTTACTGTTTTTGAATTCAGGTTTATGAGATTAGCCAAGTGTGCGTGAAGAGCCAGAGTAATGAAAAGCCAAAGCACTCGAGTACTCCACTCGACCTCACCACTTGACCTGACTGATCGAGTGGTCCAGGTTTTTCTAAAAATCTCAACTTTTACTCTCAACCACTCGATTCATCTAACCTATCCTCTTTATTTCACTCGACTTCTTCTTTCATCATTTACATGATTTCTCAAAAAAAATTTCTCGAAAATCTCTCTAGAAATTTTCTTAAAATTTTCATCAAATCATCATCATGTCATTTCACTCAACTATTTCCGACACCAACTTGTAAGTTTTTTTTTTTACAACTTTTTGATCTATTTTGTCGCGAAAATCTGGGTTTGAAGTTTTCGAAATTTTTGAAAATTTTCTTCAAATTTTTCACTTGCATGTTGTTAAATCGGGTTGGTTATGAGTAGAACTTGGCATAGGAAGTGAACCCCATGGTTAAAAATCTTATAATTGTGAAATTTTGTTCTAATTGAAGCATTAAACTCTCGGAATTTCGTATAGAGTTAGAACATAAAATTTCACCATTGTTATTTGCTTGTTTGTTAATTTGAGAATTCACTAGTAGTTTTCGTTGTCAAATTTAAGCAAAATCTTGAAATTTATAACTCAACCTCATAGAATTCGTGATGAGCATTGAAAATTGATGAAATTCTTTAACTTTGGGTGTTTAAACATGGATTGCTTTGAATTACCAATGTCTTTGATTGTCTGTTTAGTTGCTCGAGCCAAGCACTCGGTTTAGTCAAGTCGAATAAAAAAATTATTTGGAAATTTTTGTCGACTCGACCTGACTGGTCGAGTGGTCCAAATTTTTGCTAAAACTTACAATTTTTGCTATTATTTCAGGTACTCAGGTAACACCAGGACTCGAGCAACTCGAAGCACTACACACGCTGGGAATGGATTCTCGAGATCCTGAAGAGACATAGCTCGCGGGAAGAGAGTTTTAGAAGAAGAGTCGATGCAAAGGGAAGACAGAGACAGTGATGATTCTGAAAGTTCAGATAGGAGTAAGAGTTATAACTCGGAGGAAGATCAGATCGTCTCAATACTGAAGCGGATGAAGTTCTTTGTACTAGATACCCACACCGCCCCACTATGCAAACTCTGGGAATTTGTAGAGAAGTTGGGAAGCTTTACCAAGCAGCTGACATCATTGGGCTCACTCAGAAACCCTTTGATGGTTTCCAAGAAGAAACTTGCTACTTCTTGGCAACGGTGAAGCTTCATCTCTATGAGGTGAGATTGGGCATGGGATATGACGAAGAGCTTGGGTTTGTCAGCTTCAAGATCAGAGGCTCGGAGTACACATTGCCTCTGAGCATGGTTGATAGCGAGTTTGGGTTTAGAAGACGGCCAGGACAAGCTCAAGACTTTGACAAGAAAGAGCTCAATGATTTGTGATTGGAGTTGGGAGGCAAAGACAAGTATAAGTCTTCCAGAGTTAAGAGCAGTGAGATTAGGCACCCTTCCGTGAGGTATTTACACAGGACTCTTGCAAACACAATGTTTGCAAGAAGGGCTACAGGGACAGTAAACGAAGGGAAACTGAGGATGCTGGATAAGTCTCTCCAAGAGTATTTGGTTTACTCTTCCAAAGAAAAGAGGGACAATGGAGAAGAGATGCGAGGAGACATGGCGGATACTGGAAACGCCATAGTTTTGGTGAGGCATCTGATGAGCTACAGAACAAACACCATCGGAAATGACAAAATGGTGAACAAAGTTGAACTTGCTGTATGAGGTATTGCCACTCCTTTCCTTCATGCAGCTGGAGTGGAGATTACATCTCGCCCTACACCACCACTTTGGATTGATTTGGACCACATGCGCACCATGCAGACCCTCAGCGCAAACCGTGAAGAGGACAAGTATGCCTTCAACTTCACTCATCCATGAGTTGGAAGGGCGAAAATCCTTCTACCCTATGGAGGATTGCCCAAGATCTACACTGAAGAGGGCGCGAGGAGTATCAGTTTTGTTCCACCGGTGAGAGATCTTTATGATCAACGAGCTGAAATGCAAGAATCCGACGATGAAGTCCTTCGTTCTTTCATGAACAGCACTCAGCCGCCTCAGACCTTATATTTCGTTGACTCATAGTGTACATCCCTACAAGAAGCTAATCAGAAGATTGGGTTTCTTCAGAAGTGGAACAAGTGGCAGGATAAGGCATACAACACCTTGAAGAAAAAGGTTACAAACCGCACCAAGAGGTTGGTAGCTGCTGAGAACAAGCAGAAGAAGCCAAGCCTAGTCCCCACCTACTTGAGGAGAACAAGCTCACTTAGGGGCTTCTCCAGAAGATTCCACTTTACCTCGCCATCACGGAGATCATCCCGCTGAACACTTGGAGCATTCGTCACCTAACTCCACAACTCACACGGATCAGGCTGAGCAAGCAGAAGATGCCACTCGACCATCTGGGTCGAGTGGACCACTCGAGTCGAATCAGGGATACGCTCAGCCAACGTCACTCGACAAACCTTGGACGAGTTGGCCACTCGAGTCGCACGAGGGAGCTGAGCCGATGCAAGGAATCTCCCCAGTCATTCCACCCTATAACCAGGAGAGCATGCAGGCCAGCATTGGTGCCTACTTCACTGCACCCCAATGAGGTACCACACCCTCACCCTTATAAATACCATAGCATATTTTTGTCTCTCTTTGTTTTTAATCTCTTACGCTTTCCTTTGAATTTTTATTACATAAGGGACTGTGTAATTTAAGTTTGGGGGAGTGTCTAAGAGATGTATTTGACATGTTTCTCTTGTTTTCTTAAAATTTTGCATCCATCTATGTGCATCTAAAACCCATAAAAATTTGAAACTTTTTAGAAAATAATTTCACAAAAAAAAACAGAGTGTCATGTAGTTGCATTTGCTTAGGATTATTGCATTTAGCATAGGGGATGATGACGAGTTAACCAATTAAGGCTTAATAACCAAACATATGATTTCAGTGCCACAGGTTTTAAGTTGTCTTATGCATTCACCTTAGTTTGAAACATAAGGCTGCACCTTGCTTGGAATTGAATTTAGCACTCCTACTTGGTTTAAAACTTGATGTGACTTGTAAATCTATCCCTATGAATTTGAACTTTAAATTTGAAAATTTAATTATCATGATATGCTCTAAAACTTAAAACTCATTGATACCTCAAAATACTTGGGTTTTCTTTCACCTTTTACCACTCTTGCTAATCCAAGTAGTTGTCTCCATTATTGAGACAGGTCCACAAAAACCAAACCAAAAACTTCATTTCAGACCAATATATCAACTATGAGAGAAGTGAGGCCTATTTTCGGATTGAATTGTAGAGAAAGTGTTAGGTTTTGCCAACAGGAGTAGCCTCTCATGTAGTCTCGGATTCACACTTTTTGAATCAGATTAGGCTAAGGGGTTCGAATGGGTTTTGGGTTTGAGTTTGGGAAAGAAAAGAAAGAAAAGAGTTTGCTAAAAAAATGTATGCCTTTGGAGAGGATAGTAAAAAATGTATAGGTCTAGTAAAAGATTTGGAAGATAAGAGTTAGCTCCGAGTCAAGAAATGAAAGAAAATATATATATATATATAGCAATACCACTCGAGTAGCTTACTCGACCAAAGTGGTCGAGTCATATCGTTAAAAAAAAAAATATAAAATTTCTCAAATCCGCTAGAAGTTAAAGAAAATATAGAAACATCCTCTCCTTAGAAGAAAAGCAGAAAGTTGATCCTTGAAGTCATAAAAAAGAAAGAAAGCCTTTAAACACCAAAGGGTAGAGTTAGGATCAGTTTCTGGGGCTTTAGAGTTAGGAAAGTCATTGTATGGTCATGGGTAGATGATAGTCTGCTCCTGTATGCATCAGTTGGTTTTACCTTTAGCATTCTCTTAAATTTCAATCATTTTCAATGAGAGATCCTGCTACTTGCGCTTAAACCAGAGGAAGAAGAGATCATTATAATCTCTTAAAACTTGTCCCTTAACCAAATGAGTTTCAGTTATTGCATATCATGATCCACCAGTTCGTGCTTAATAAATGTTAAAGGGATAGTTTATTTTGAATGCTTGTTTTGGCTGAGTCTTAGTGTTGAATTCTATGTGATGAGTATGGCTAAAGCTTTTAAGTAAAACTGCTGTGAATTGTATGCTAGAACTATTAACTATGGTGCTGACTTTAGAGGTTTGCTTAGTTTGCTAGGTTCCGAGTCCCCACTTTCACACTACTCCTTTCATCTTATTCTTTCTATTTGCTTAAGGGCAAGCAAATGATAAGTTTGGAGGAGTTTGATAACACTGCATTTTGGCACGTTTTTACTATGGTTTTATTGCAACTTAGCATAGGTTTTAGTCATCACCCATGTCACTTTGTGCATTTATTTGGCATATAGGATATTTAGTCTCTTTGAATTAGTTTGCATACATTTTGCATACATTTTGCATATATGTGGTATTTTCAGGTATTTAGAGCTGTGAGGAGTCATCACTCGAGTAACCTCTTAGCCATAAAGACACGTAGGGATTTCTGTGAGGAGTCATGACTCGAGTAAACTACCGCCATGTAAACTCTGTAAGAAAAGCAAAAAATTAATACAAAGTGATTATAACTTTTGATAAATTCAAATGAATCATGTTAATTAAAATCAAAATAATTTAACAAACCTTTCATACTCCATAACATCCTCACAATTAGTGAGTATATACATATGCAAGTGTACATGCTCCTCCTCTGTTAGTTCTCATTTCTTTCTTTTGCCACTAACATGACCAACTTGAAAAAACATATCAGGGACAACCATCGGATAAATCGCTCTGTCACCTCTATCATCATGCCGAGCAAGACGTCGACTCTTTGTACGAACTTGCGATAGAAAGTAATATTCAGCAAAGTGTGAGGCTTCTTCGTTGCTGCTCTGTGCGACAATAGATCCCTCAACTCTGCTTAAATTTTAACTTTCTTCTTCAAATGAAACATGTACCGCTCAAACAGATACATCCACCGGTATTGAACAAGGCCTCTTAGTGCTGCTTCTCGGGGGAGGTGGATTGGAAGATGTTATATAACATCAAAAATGATGTGGAAAAAGCTTCTTAAGATTACAAAGGATCATCGGTGTATTGTCCTCCAAATTGCGAATACCTTCAACAGTAAGTGTCCTCGTGCATAAATCCCAGAAGAAAGCACCAACTCCTGCATTAAAACATTTGAAACATTAATATATACATAAATACACATATATATTGCTTAATGGAAATAAATTCTTAATTAAACTTATGAAAATAAATTAATCATACATGAAATTGCTTCGTGGGCATCATCTTGAAGGAGTTTTGCAAACGCAAATGGAAGGATTATATGCGTATCCATCGGTGAATTTAATATCTTCGCAAATCCAATAAAAATGCTTGTTTCTTCGCTACTTACAACCGATATCTAGGAAAAAGACATTGACCATTCGGTAGAATTTCAAGTATATCCCGAGAACAATATTATGCCAAGTCTAATCTAGACTTCAAATTTTCTTTCATCTTCCCTTGAATGTTTAAAACAGTGTTCATGATGTTGTCAAATAAGTTCTTCTCAACGTGTATTACATCTAGATTATGCCTTAATAAATGATCCTTCCAATAAGACAAATCCCAAAAAATACTTTTCTTGTGCCAATTATGAACTACACCGACACCGTCAACTTGATCATGCCTATTACCCCTACACTAAGGAGCCCGCTCTGCACCAAAATCTCTTAACTGCTCTAATAAACTAATCCCGTCTATCTCAGGAGGTGGACCATCAAACACTCGCTTATTCTTCGTAAACAATGTCCTAGACAGACGATACAGATGATCACGTGGTAGAAATCTTCTATGACAATCAAACCAACACGTTTTTCTTTCGTGCCTTAATTGAAATGAATCTTTGTTGTCATGGCAATACGGGCACGATAATCTTTCATGGGTTTTCCATCCAGACAACATACTATATGCTAGGAAATCGCTTATGGTCCACATTAAAACCACAAGCATCTTAAAATCTGTTGGCATTAAACATCACAGGCTTCGACACCATGATTCCAAAGCATTTGTAATTCATAGATCAATGGCTGGAGGAATACATCGAGTGATCTCTTCGGATACTTTGGGTCGGGAACAAGATTGGAGAGGAACAAAAACTCTCTACGTATGCACAAAGGTGGAGGCAAATTGTAAGGTGTTACGATAATGGGCCACAACGAATACTGTCTTCCATGCTGTCCAAATGGGTAAAAACCATCTGTACATAACTCAAGATACAAATTTCTTCGCTCATATGCAAAATCCGGATACAAGGATTGAAAATGCTTTCATGCTTCTGCGTCTGAAGGATGTGTAATCTCTCCATCTTGATGATGCTCTGCATGCCATCTCATTGGCTCTGCCGTGCGCTGAGATTGATATAACCTCTTCAACCTTTATGTTAACGGTAAATACACATCCGTTCAATTGGAATTGAAACTCTGCTGCCAGTTTCCTTATATCGCGGTTTACAACAGAATCAACATTTTTTGCGGGTTTCATCTTCTCTCTAATATATCATACAGTTGTCGATGCACACATCTATCATCTGATTCGGTATATCAAGACCAGCTATAAGTTTTTGTACCTCGTAGTATGATGCTGGTGAAAGATTATCTTCAGAAAAGATATTTTTCACAAAATCCGCTATTGCATCTAAACATTCCTCCGCCAAATTGTAGTTCCTTTTAATGGTCATTACTCTACTAGCAGATGATAAAGGCGAATGATCTTCTCAACAACCGCTATATAGCGGCTATTTCACTGCGTCTAACATATAAAAAACCTTTGTGCTTCTACATTTGGTTATCCAACCCTATCTCCATCTAAAGATACCGACTGCATATTCTCTCTAAACGCATCATTCACCATCTCTACAGTGCCTACACCTAAATCGACTTCCGTTCTATGTTCTCCTAAGCTATCTGAAACATATGGTGCACTACTACTACCATAATCATAATCTATTTCTTCATATAGATATCAAACTTTGTAACCCGACATAAACCTATTGCAATACAAATGCTTCCTAACTATCTCAACTTTAATATTACGTGAATTAACACACATAGAACATGGACATTTTAACTTACGAGGTTTTTCCGCTCCCACTTGATTTAATGCAAATTCCATGTATTCGCATATCCCTCGAGCATACTCGTACGTCAATAAGTTCGACTCCGGATCCATCATTGGTTGGCCATCCATGATCAAAAATTTCTAGAAGAATACATTTTTCATAAAATTTTGGTTGTACTAAGGAATTGTGTTGTGAATGTAAAGTGGAGTGTGGAAATATATATAAGAAAGATAGCTGTCGGAAATCCGTCGGAAAGTACAACGACTATACAACAGTTATATCAACGTTCACATGAACCGACAGAATTTTGACGGACATCTAAATCCGTCGGAATGTCCGTCGTAAATCCGTTACTATACACAAATTCAAACAGCTATGCAACAGCTATATTAGAGTTCCACATTTCCGACAGATTTCCGACAGTCTTATGAATGTCCATCGAAAATCCGTTGGTAAACTTCCGACGGCTAAATACCAATCATAAACCGTCAGAAATTTCTGAAGGATTTTTGACAGATTGCATCCATCGGAGGTCCGACGGAGTAAAATTCTGTCATAATTTTCGTTGTATTTGCGGTAGATTTTTGGTAGTGTGGTTTTGTATGTAATATTTATATTTTTGTGAGGATAACAAAGTAAAAAACCAAATTTTCTCCTTAAAAATAATTCATAAAAAAGTCAATTTATAAGGTGGTTTTTTGAGAATTACGTTTTAGATTTACTGGATGTTGAGAAGATTTCTCCGAATCAAATGCTGGGATGACCTCCCTCGTTTTTTAACTGTCTGGATGACCTCCAGATTTTTTTTTTTTTTTTTTTTTTTTTATTCTTCAAATGGATCTTGGCTCATTGGGCCTTCAAGAAGATCCATAGTTTTGGGTTCTTGCATAATTTCTTCATCATCAGATGAATCAGAATTCATTAATTCCTGGAGAAGTTGCCTAATCTTGTTGGTGCGTTTCTTCTTCGAGCTTGTCGAGGAAGAAGGAGATTGGGTTGGGCTAGCTTTGGTAGTTGTGTTTATTGGGTTTGGATGTAGAAGGCCTAGCTGCTGGGCCGTTGTTATAGGCTTGGGTAGGTGTTTGGTTTTGTTGTTGAGAAAGGTAGTGGTGTGAAGCCATTTCTCTTGGTTGAGTAAAGAACAACGGTCTTGGTTATATTTGTCCCACCATTTGACTCGAAACTCTCGAGTTAATGAATAGGGCATTTTGGGTAAGGCTTGGCTGAGATTGAAATGCCAAGAGGCAATCCAAGGGATTCCCATGTCCATGTGAAAACAAATTTGTGTAAAAGATTCATGGTAGTCATGGTATAGCTTGGAGAAAATGGTTTTTGAGTAGTAGGGGAAGGCGGTTTTTGTGATAAAGGGTGGATAGATTTGATCAGTAGGACCAAACCAATGCCACCACTCATAGAACCATCCTGGGAATTGCTTAGGACAGTTCTTATCAAAGGAAAAGAACCAGGAATGGTCTCTGGGGTAGAGGTAAAAGGTGTTGAATAAGGCGTTACGGTAATCCATGTAGGTAAAACCTGGTACATGGTAACCTGGGGTAGAGAATGGTTTGGTAACTTGGTGATGGATAAGATTTAAGTCTTGAATACTACAAACTCGAAGGAATTTGCAGGTTGAGTATTTGGTAATGGTAGGGTTGTGGGGATCAGGGAATGGGTAATTTCTACTGTTTTGGTATCAACTAAGATGAATTCGTAGAACATTCGATCTTTGTTGATATTATCAGTTATCCAGAGGCTGGTTGGATAAAAAAGGCGATCTGTGAAGGATTGTAATTCCTTCAAAGGGATTGGTTTGGTGTAATTTGTGGTCATAATGTGTTGGGCTTGGGCCTTTTGGATATAGTCTGTTTTCTTGGGTAATGGTTGGGCTGATACTATTGGTTTTACGGCTTTTGCATAAGATAGTGGAGGAAACTCGGCTAATGCCGAAAATTTGTTTTGGGTAGTTTGTGTAGAGCTTGATCCTTGCATAACTGGTTGGGACTTGATGTAGTCAGAAGCAGACATAGGCTTCTTTTTCTTGATATCACTCTGTGTTTCACTCATTTTGGATACCTGATTGTCCTCAGAATACTCACGGGTTAGGAAATCGGGTAAACAATTGTTTTCTCCTTTTATATATTCTATATCAAAATCAAAGGCTGATAAAATAGCTTGCCATCTGGCAAATATTTGTTTTGAAACTAAATTTTTTACATCTTGTTTTAAAATTTCTTTAGCTGATTTACAATCAATTCTTAATAAAAACTTTTGGTTAATCAAATCGTCTTGAAATTTTGAAATACAATTGACTATGGATAAAACTTCTTTTTTGACGGTGTAGTATTTTTTGTGTGGTCCCAACCTGCACACCTAATGAAATCTGACTATAGACTCATGTTTATTGCCTGGAAGGGTTTGCTTAAGGATTCCTCCGAAACCTAACTCAGAAGCATCTGTTTCTACTATCATAGCTGCATTAGGATGAGGAATGACTAGGCATGGTAGAGTCCTAATCTTTTGTTTAACTTCCTGAACTAGACTAGTATGCAAACTAGACCATGGAACAGGGGTTTTTTGCAGTCTTTGGAATAAAGGTTGGATAGTTTTTCTAATATTAGGAAGGAAGTCTGAAATATAATTCAAACATCCTAAAAATCTTTGTAATTGTTGTTTTTCTTTTATCTCGTCTGGGAATTTATCCGCAAACTCTATTGATCTTGATATAGGGGTTATAGTTTGTTGATATATATTATGTCCTAAGAATCTTATCTTAGTCTGGAATAAATGCATTTTTTTAGCTGAAACTACTAAACCATGATTCTTGATTATTTGTAAAAATGTATGTAAATGTTTGAAGTGTTGATCTATTGAGTTGGAGTAGATTAAGACATCGTCTATGTAGACGATCGTAAATGTTGAATAATTATTGAATATATTATTCATGATATTCTGAAATTCAGAAGGTGCATTTTTAAGACCAAATGGCATAACATTCCATTCATAATGTCCGAATGGGACAGTGAATGCTGTTTTATACTTATCTTTTTCATCTATCTGGATTTGCCAGAACCCAGATTTCATATCAAATTTACTGAATACTTTTGCATTATATAATCTTTTTAATAAATCTTTTTTATTGGGTATTGGATACCTAATCCATTGTAGTACCTCATTTAATGGTTTATAGTTGATAACTAATCGTGGAACTCCTCGTTCCTTTTCTGCTTGTTTATTAACATAAAAAGCCGAACAAGACCAAGGGGACTTGGATGGCCTAATTAATTTCTTGCTTATCAAATCTTGAATTTCTTTTTTACATGTTTCTAATAATTCATGATTCATTTGGATAGGTCTAGCTTTTGTTGGAATATTTTTTTCACTAAAATCTTTTTCATAAGGTAATTGGACTATATGTTGCTTTCTTTCCCAGAATGCATTCGGAATTTCTGAACAAACTTGGGTAAGTAAATCATTTTCTAATTTTTTAATTTTATTGATTACTTGAGGGTTTGATAATTGTTCTTCAATCTTTTTATAGGATATTTCTTCTTGGAGGTGTTGAATATGCTTTTTCTTATTAGATATTAAATTTACCGTTTTATGGATAGTATGATGTTGTAATTCCATTACTTCTTTAGTTTTGATAGGTGATAAGAATTTGAATAGTAATTTAGCACCTACAACCTTAGTTGTAATACCTTCTTCATTAACTTTAAATGGATAAATTTGAGTAAAGAAGGGGGTTCCTAATATAACTTCTTGAGTAAGGTTTTTTACTAAAATAAATTGGTTTTTAAAACAATAACCGTTATTGCATATTCTGACATTGGGTAGTTTATAATTAACCTTTAGACTACTACCGTTAGCACCACTAAGTCTTTCGGTAGTTTTCTCATAGTATTTACTTGGTATAAGTCCTTCTTTAATACAATTATAATCTGCTCCTGTATCTAATAAAGCTATTATATTAATTTGGTAATCATGACTTATATGCAAGGTTATTTGCGTATACCATTTTTGATAGTTTATTTTGTTTATGATTTGAATATATTCATTATTATCTTCTTGCCTATCTTCTTCTTCTGGTATTTGCTTACTAGAAGAAGCCTTAGATTTTGGAGTATTGTTTTCATTCTTAAAATCCTTCATTTCTATTAATGATAATTTTGCATTAATTTGTAGTTGATCTAAATGTTGTTGATTAACCGCTATCTGGAGCTCTTTTACTTGTGATTTTAATTGCTTAATTTCACTTTGTAATTCTCCAGTAGTTACTTGTTTAAATAAGCTTTGAGTTGGATATTTTTGAAATATCTTGTTTAGACTAAACGGTTCGGGTGAAGATAATTGGTTTTCTTGTTGAATAATTTCTTTTAGTTTCATTAGATAATCCTTTTTAGTTTCTGGATCATCTATTTTATCTATGATATCTAATAGGAATTTCTTATCTACTTCTTTTGTTATAACATTTATTTGTCTACAATTGCATAAGTCATCTATTAACTCTTGAGATTCGTTTGATGAATCGCTTGAGTTTTCTATTATCTCTAGGTTATTTTCACTATTAGTTTCATTATTAGTATTACTTGCTTCTGAATCAGAAATAAGTAATTTGGTTAATTTATCTTGAATATCAGGTTGATCTTTGAATATCTCATTAATTTTCTTTTTCATTTTACATTCATTAGATTTATGACCTGGTCGTTTGCAATTCCAGCAAACTACCTTGTCCTTAGTATATCGTTTATTTTTTGTATAATATGGATTATGAGGTTTCTTAGAAAAATTTCTTTTATTATAAAAGGGTTTTGAATAACTGATTTGTTGCTTATGTTTTAGACGTTTAATTCTAGAGGGTGGATTTAAACGTTCATAACCATATTGTTCACAGAATGAACCCATTGTTAATCCAAATTTTAATTTATCAGTTTTTTGCTTATCTTTATGGTCTTGGCATATTTGTAAACCTTCTTTTTTAACGAATGCAAATAATTGACCATAGGTGATGGTATTCCATGGAATAGCATCTCCGTTTGAATAATCCTTTAATTTACTAATTATTTTTTCTGCAAAGAATGTCGGTAATCCTGAGATAAACCGTTCCTTCCAGAATGGTTGGTTACAATCATTTCTTTGGAATATGTTCGCCATAAATATATCCTTATACCATTTAAAATCTCCTAAAGTTGGACATCTAAGGTTGGTTAATATTAATTTTTTGCTTACTAATTCTTCTTGTGGGTTGCCAATAAAATGCATAGTTATAGTATGGATTAATACTTCTATAGCGTTTTGGATTTCTACCTCTTCAAGGAAGCCATCCGCATCTTCTACTTGTTTAACTTCTACATGATTTAAAATAGAATCTTGAGTAATACGATCTAGTGCATTATCCCACCAATATTTTAATGCTCCATTAAAACCAGCTATTAATAGAACACATCCTTGTTTATCACTTAAGCCTTTTGCTTTATATGCAATTCCGGCTGTTCCCATTTCTTGGAATAAGTTCATCATTTCATATTCTGAACGACCATCTAAATTCCATTCATACACACCTTCACCGGTATATACGTTTTGTGAGAATTTATGGTGTTCTTCATATAATAAATCTGGTGGAGTATGTTTTGGATAATATGGTTTTCTTGAATTCATAAGTTTATTTCTTACTTTATTAATTTCTTGGTTAGTTTCTGATTCAATTGATAGGTTATCTTCATTATCGTCTATAGTGTTGATACCTTTACCTTTATCCATATTATTTAATCGTTTGGATATTGATTTGAGTATTTCATTTTCTGGAAATTTGACCTTATGGGTCATAGGTTTGAATAGAGGTTGAGATATCGAAGAGAATGGGTGTTGAATACTATTGTCTATTTTAGGTTCTAATTTGATTTCTAATTTTGCATCAATATGATCAATCTGTTTAGCTATTGTGTATAATATTTGACTTTGATAATTGTTTTGTTCGTATACCGATTTAATATCTGAAACTATAATAGGTTCTTTATCTTCTCTATTAGCTCCAGTTTTAAAAGGTTTTGCTAATATTTGTCTATCGTTCGTTTTAATTTTTAGATCTTTTAATGGAGGATGAATCGATTTCGATTTATCTCCATTAAGAGATTCCCATACTTGACTTAAACTTGTATATGTATTAATTTCTCTAAATGGATAATCAATGTTATTAGCTATTGCATATGTTTCAAACCATATAAAGAATGGGATATCAATTCTTTTTCTATTCATACATTTATACCATTCTTCTCTATAGAAGGTGGTTAATTTTTTAGTAAATGTTTTAAAATACCATAATCGTTTTTCTTGATTATTTTCTGAATAAAAGTCTTCTTTAATGTATTGTTTATTAATTTCAAATTCTGTTGAAATAACATTTATTGATTTAAAATCAGAATGAGTAGGTGATGTTGGATAAAGATCAGGTTTAGGTTCAGCTATTGGTGTAGTAAAATTAATTTTTTCTTGATTAATTGATTGTTGAGTAATTTCTTCTTCCGATTCAGTACTAGCTTGACCAGTTCTATATTCGGAAAAAGAAGCTCTTGACATGTATGGACTAATTCTCGGTGGTAATGGTTCTCTAAAAGATCCGAATTGTAATAATATTTTACCATCGGTTCTTTCTATAATTTTTGAAATACTTTTTTGCTCAAAGTTCCTAGGTGGTTGAGTAATATTAAGTTGCCATTGGTCTGGAATAGTAATTTCAGACCATTTTAGTTGTTTAGGTGCGTAAGTCGCAGTTGGAGTATCTTTACTATGAACCGCTAATATAGTGGTTTCACCTTTTTCATCTTGTAATAAACATCTAGGATTAAATTCAGATGTTGATTGTTTAAAATATACACGGTACAATAATAAGTATCCGTGTCTGTTATTTTCAAATTTCATTTCTGGTAAATGAATATTTAAGACTAAAGTATTGAGTATAGTTGGATCATGTAAACTTACTTGATAATTTGGAGCGCAATTAAAGTAAACTGCACCGTTGCATAAGTTTGATTGAACAGCTCCCAATAGGGAATCTTCAAATTTGAGTAAAGTCTTATCCCTTAATAACATAAGAATAGGTGAATCAATACCAGTTCTTGATAATGGTTTAATTGCTATTTGGATTAAACCGAAGTGAAGATAATTAAATCCTTTTTGTTTATATTTATCTAAGGTTATTGAAGATAATAATTTAATTTCTTCAAACTCGTTTCTAAGTGAAAGAGTTTGTTCATGTTCTTTTATTGAATAAGCAGTTCTAAAATCAAAAGTACCAATTTGATAAATAGTTTCTGGATTAATATGAGGTAATTGATTTTGCATAATAGATTGATTAAATGAAGTAATTTTTGACATAATTTCCCTTGAATTAATCATATGCGAAGCAGATGATCTATCTTGCTTATTTTTAAAATACTTTCTAATAGTAGATGCCATGATGACTCAATCTATATCTAGACTCATTAAGAATTTCACTAACCAAGGAATAGACTCTCAAAGCGGCTTACCAACGGTTTTACTGCCCCACGGGTCTTAATACCTGGAACACCAGCTCTCCAGAGGGTTCTAGAACTAGGGTAGTGGATCCTAAACAGATCTAGAGTTTAGATTGGGTAAGGATGTAATCTAAGATTTTGAAAATATTTTTTTAAAATAAAAAAAGGTTTCAAATCCGTTCTAGCAAATGAAATCCGGGATACTATCGACGAATGAGGGTACAAACACAAAGGAGTGCAACCACACGATAAGTCGAAGGAGCCAGTATTGTCCGAAGACTCAGGGTTCCCGTTGTCTTGACTAAAGGCTTCCGCGGTAGAATGACCTTTTTAGTTAAGACTAGTTATTTATTTTGCTTAAACGTTTTTGATTCCTTAAAATCAAAACGGTTTTAGCCTACTTGGCTCTGATACCAAAAGGAACAGGATCGGATAATCAGAATTTCTGATTTGCAAGATCGGATAATCCGCAAGCAAAGAGCATACTTTTCTTAATTAGCCGGAATAGTAATATCGGAATAGTAAAAGGAAGACGGAAACTGGAAATAAGAACGGAATCTGGGTAAAACTTGATATATTTCTTGAAATAGTTTACAAAATAAAATTCAAACTTTGAATACAAAGGATGAAATTTGAAATACTAACTTGAATAACTAAGGAGAAAATATTGTAGAGAGAGAGTGAAGAATTTAGAAAGATGTTCTAAATTGGCTTGAGTGGTATGAGGTCTCAAGTCCTTCTTTTATAGAGAGTTGAGGCTGATCTTGATTAATTGTGGCGGGGTCGCATGTCCCTTTTAGCTTTTTGTTGTTTAATTCTGATTGGTTGAAATCTTGACTAATTGGCGTCTCGAAGTAGGAATGAATCGATTTTTCTTCTTGTAAGTTTGATTAGATGGGTCCTATATGCCTGATATCTGAATATAATCGTATAAAGTT
The DNA here is from genome assembly GCA_028015245.1 of Cardamine occulta. Classification (NCBI taxonomy): domain Eukaryota; kingdom Viridiplantae; phylum Streptophyta; class Magnoliopsida; order Brassicales; family Brassicaceae; genus Cardamine; species Cardamine occulta. The sequence continues at coordinate 11,347,637 of CM051364.1, read as the reverse complement.
GGTATGCCGACATCTGTATATACAAACAGTAATCGTATAAAATATGTTGCATTATTATTATTATTATTTTATTTATTATTTTATTATTATTATTATTATTATTATTATTTATTTATTTTTTTTTTTTATTTTTTTTAGAGGTTATGTAGATCAATTTTATTTCAATAGGGTTAGTGTGGCACTTGACCCGATTTCTCCACATCGTTCCACTCTTCACTATTTTTCCAATTTCTCAATCTCCATCGCTCTTACTTCAATCTCAACTGATTTCAACTTCTCGATCTTGTGCAAAATCTCTTTCTCGTTGAATTTTGGGCCAGGTAGTTTTCTTGCATCTTTCTCACTTTGATTCTGAAGCTTCTGCTTCTGTTTACAGTAGATCCTTGCTTTTATATATCTGCTATTTTTTCATAATTTTCATCTTTTTAAGTTTCCAATTCCTACTAAAATCACAAAAATATAAAAAGCAGATTTCATTAATACATAAAACGATTCTTAAGGACACACAAGCATGATAATTAATTATTAAGCTGGTTAAGCAAAGGATCAACTTCCAACACTAGGAACGTCATCAACCGACAATAAGGAACTAATCGAGTCTACTGTATTAGATTGGAAGATTTAGATCGGTGGAGAAGAAGATGCAAGGCGAAACTTATAGAGTCTTCTGTGTTGGAACTGTCGATACGAAGCTTGATGAGCTACGTTTCCTAGCGAGATCAGTGCGATCAAATATCAACGGCTTCTCCAAAAACTCATCTTCCAAGGTATATTATATATGAAATTAGTTTTTTATTTTAATTGAATGTTAAATTTATTCAACTCGAAAATATATTTTTACAAGGGTATGCTGCAAGTTTTTTAAGCTTGAAAGTAGTTTAATAAGATCAGAAATGATGTTGGGCTTTTTCTTTATCTTGTCTTCATTACCTTTTTGATTTTCCTATGTTAATATACTCTGAGCCGTTTCATTGGAATAACAGGTTGAGGTTGTGATTGTGGATGTTTCGGCGGGTACTACTCATGATCAGAAGCAGATCGAGAATGTTGCAGACTTTGCATTTGTAACCAGAGAACAACTTCTTTCATGCTATTTCGGATCGAATCAAGAGAATAAACCAGTAAAACTTCCCAATGACAGAGGCGAGGCAGTTAGTATCATGAGTAAATGTCTTGAGAATTTTCTTAAGCAAGCTTGTGAGGATAATTCTCTTGCTGGAGCTATTGGCCTTGGCGGAAGCGGAGGAACATCGTTGATATCCTCTGCTTTTAGGTCTCTCCCCATTGGGATTCCTAAGGTTATTGTATCCACTGTGGCTAGTGGTCAAACCGAACCTTATGTTGGGACATCAGATTTGGTTTTAATTCCTTCTGTAGTAGATGTTTGTGGGATCAACAGTGTTAGCAGGGTGGTTTTTTCAAACGCTGGGGCTTCTTTTGCGGGTATGGTAGTCGGGAGGCTTGCGATGTTTAGAAGCTCCCCACGTGAAAACGGGAAATGTACAGTGGGTATAACTATGTTTGGGGTGACAACTTCATGTGTAAATGCAGTCCAAGAAAGATTAACAAGAGAAGGTTATGAGACACTTGTGTTTCATGCAACGGGTGTCGGTGGCAGAGCAATGGAATCTTTGGTTAAACAAGGGTTTCTACAGGTTTCTATTTTTCTCCATTCTCCCGAGATTTGTTTTAACTTAGCTTTATGATTTATGCACTTTGTCTTAAGGTTTTGGTTATCATAGCTTTGGTTGCTTTTAATGTTTCTTCAACTTGATGTTTCCTCAGGGAGTTATGGATATTACAACAACCGAGGTTGCAGACCATATAGTTGGAGGGGTGATGGCATGCGATAGTTTCCGTTTCGATATTACCATAGAAAAAGGAATACCGTTGGTTTTAAGTGTAGGAGCCTTAGATATGGTGAACTTTGGTACTAAAGATACAATACCTTCTCATTTCCAAACGAGAAAGATTCATGTTCATAATGAACAGGTGAGTAATCTGTGGAAAAAAATGTAAATTTACCATTACAAGTTGTCTTTTCTAGTAATATCTGTTTGAGGAATCTGTTTGTGGCAGGTTTCTCTCATCCGAACAACAACAGAAGAGAATCGAAAGTTTGCAAGGTTTATTGCAGATAAACTGAACAAATCAACTACAAAAGTTAGGGTATGCCTTCCAGAGAAAGGTGTCTCTGCACTTGATGCTCCTGGGAAGCCTTTTTGTGATCCGGAAGCCACTGGAGCTCTTATAAATGAACTACAGAGGCTCATTCAAACAAATGAAGACAGACAGGTCTTTACTTATTTCCTGTGTACGAACTCGCGTTTTGTTTTACTTCATCTACTTTTTGGTATTGAATTTTTTGTGTGTTTTGACAGGTCAATATTTATTCACAACACATCAATGACCCTGAGTTTGCAGAGGCATTGGTTGCTTCATTTCTTGAGATTTGTCCAAAAAGCTACACACAAATCAAACCGTCTGAAACTGCTTCCACTGAACCTAGTACTGGAGAGCATGATGATGGACATGTATCGAGGCCTGAAAGGATTCCATACAGTCCTAAAGATTTCCCCAATGCAAAACCAGGTTTCTTTTGTCCTACCCAATTATAATGATCAGTAAACTAATGATTAGATCAATTGGTAGTTCTAGTCATTTTGATGCTTGGAATTAAAAAACTTACTTATCATAAATGACTCCAGAAACCTTGGAACGAACTCAGACCATTTTGGGACGGCTGAGAGGTCAAATAGAAAAGGGAATACCAATAATTGGGGGAGGTGCTGGTACGGGAATATCTGCAAAGTTTGAGGAAGCTGGTGGGATTGATTTGATAGTGATATACAACTCTGGACGTTTTCGGATGGCTGGAAGAGGATCCTTAGCAGGCTTACTTCCATTTGCTGATGCCAATGCAGTCGTGCTTGAAATGGCTAACGAAGTTTTGCCCGTCAGTTTCTTTATTCATTGCCACAAAACCCAAGAAACTTGCATCTCTTTACAGTTGCTTATGTTAACTATTCATGCATTTTCTCTCTAAGATTTGTCTTCCTATGTCGAATCCAACTTGCAGGTAGTGAAGGCGGTTCCTGTTCTTGCTGGGGTATGCGCAACCGATCCATTTCGACGTATGGACTATTTTCTGAAGCAGTTGGAGTCCATTGGGTTCGTTGGTGTCCAGAACTTTCCAACCGTCGGTCTCTTCGATGGTAATTTTAGACAAAATCTTGAGGAGACGGGAATGGGATATGGGTAAGCTACAAAAAGAAACCCTTTTCAAGAATCAGTTTTGTATGTAGATTGTTTAGATTTCCACATACCAAACTTGTCTGATATTGCAGCCTGGAAGTTAAAATGATCGCTGAAGCGCATAAAATGGGGCTATTGACGACTCCATATGCTTTCAACCCTAAAGAAGGAGAAGAAATGGCGAAAGCAGGAGCTGATATTATAGTAGCACATATGGGTCTAACCACATCCGGAAATATTGGGGCTAAAACCGCAGTGTCATTGGAAGAAAGCGTTGGTCGTGTACAAGCTATTGCAGATGCTGCTCGTAGATTCAAGCCAGATATCATCGTCCTCTGCCACGGAGGTATATTAACCTTTTCAAATCCAAGATTCATTGTTTGATGAGAGTTAATTCATAGTAAGCTTTTTGTATGCAGGTCCGATATCGGGTCCGGAAGAGGCGGAGTTTGTGTTGAAAAGAACACATGGTTGTGTCCATGGCTTCTATGGAGCATCAAGCATGGAAAGGCTACCTGTAGAGCAAGCCATAACAAGCACCGTTCAAAAATACAAGTCCATAGCGATCAAATGAAGTCAAGCCATAACTTTTTGGCTCTTCTTGTAACTTTTTTGTTCTTTTTTTGGGAAAATAGTGTTTTTAACGTTGACCCTTTTGACCTCCAAAGTTTTACACTAGCACTTTAAACATTTAAACTATTTTTACTAACACTTTAAACTTTGAAACTATCTCGCGCACTTTTCCGTCGTAAAATTCGTTACAAAATATTTACCGAAAAACTAATGGAAGTTATGACGGTATTCTGACGAAAAAAATTGATAGTAATCCAACAGATTTCCGACAAAATAGTTTCGTCAAAATTTTCAAAATTTAAACGGTTATATCAACGTATATATTTTCCAACGGATTTCCAGGAAATCCGTTAGAAATTGTTCGATGGATTACTGATAAAACTATTATGTCAAAAATCCGTCGGATTAAGATCTAGTCAGAAATTCCGTCAGTTTTCCGGTAACTTTTTCTTGTAGTGACGGAACTTCGACGGGATCTTAATCCGACACATTTTCGACAAAATAGTTCTGTCAGTAATACGTCGGACAATTTCCGACAGATTTTTGAGTAACCGTTAGAAATCTATTGGAAAATATGTACATTGATATAGAGGTTTGAATTTATAAAATTCTGACGAAACTATTTTGTCAGAAATCCGTTGAATTACCGTCAGAAAATTTCGTCGGATTACTATCAGAAATTCTGTCAATGTTTCTGTAACTATTTTGTAGTGAATTTTATGGCAGAGAAAACGTGGTAGATAATTTCAAGGTTTAAAATGTTAATAAAAATAGTTTGAAAGTTTAAATTGCTAATATAACACCTTCAAAGTTTAAAGTGTTAACATATGACATTTTCAAGTTTAAAAATGCTATTTTCCCGTTCTTTTTTTATTCTATTCTGCTTATGTTTGTTGCATGCTTTTCTTTTATGTTCTTTTTTTCTGTTTGACTGTTTAATAATTTCTCATTACAAATACTTGAATAAAAGATTTATAGACCAAACAATTAAAACAAAGCAGCGGGAAAATAAAATGAAATACAAAAAGTCTCGGAGATTGATAGGCTGAGGATCCCTGTGGCTTGTATGAGAAGGAAACAGAGGACAAAAAGGAGGAAGGCTCGATGTTGGAAGAAGGGATTCATGAAGAACTCTTCAGAAAGTGGCTAAGGACAAGAGAGACTCTGAGCAAGAAGGAGAGTTTACTTTACTAAATAATAAGTTATGCTTTGTCGTTTTATTAAAAGAACTTAAATGAGTGGTATTAAAGGAACATCCACTGTAGGGTTTCCTTATCTTATGATTGAATTAAAATCACATTTATAATCTCTTATCTCTTCCTCTCCGCCATACCGGCGCATATCTTCCTCCTTCTCTTTTCTTCACTCTCGTCTTACTTCTTCTTCCTCAGAACCAGGTTTGAGCTTATCAAGTGGTGCTTTCATTGAGAGAAGCGATGGCTCAGTCACCGTCAAATGCCGTCGTGTCAGATCCGAACACTCACTCGTCGGAACTCGAGAGTCCCTCCCCAGTTAACCAGTCCGCCGCGAGCCCCTTAGAGCAGAGGGTAGAGAAAATCGATAAGGATATTGTCTGGATCAAGGAAGCGCTACACACTGCTGAGAAACCAGATCTATGGTCCGGGACGTGATGGTAGAGATTCGACTCCGTTTTTCGCGAGCCCCACGGTGATGAACCCACCAACCCCGTCGGCGTTCTCTAGTCCCATCGCCGGCGTTCAGTCCCAGCTGCCGTCCTCACCAGTCGCAGGGCTAGGACGGAACTTCCAAGCAGCTCTGCTACTGTCGCCAACCCCAGAGGCACGGGGTAGGAGCTTGGAGCCACGGGGGATGCCAATAACACTTCAGCAGAAGGAGGAGTCACACCACTTCATCCCAGATCTGTCGAGCAAACCCCTGGAACTACCAATATACGAAGGGCGAAACCCGGAAGATTGGATCTTTAGAATGGAAAAGGGTTTCATGATGAACCGCACACCGGAAGCTGAGAAGCTAGAAAGAGCTCTGGCTTGCCTGACGGGTTTGGCGGTCACGTGGTGGAGAATTTCCCAGGAGCGAGAAAAGATTGGGAACTGGAAGGATTTCAAGGACAAATTCAAAATCAGATTTCATTCTAGTCGCGGTAGCTCATCCATCGACCATCTCCTCAACATCACCCAAAAGAGTAGTGTAGATGAGTATCGAGACCGCTTCGAGGAACTTGCTGTGGAGTTACCCCATGTTTCTGATGATGTGCTGGATTCAGCCTTTCTTAGGGGTTTAAAAAAAGGGTTGAGAGATCAAGTGGTCCGCTGCAGACCAGTGAATATGGTAGACATTGTTGAGATTGCCAGACTGATCGAGGCTCACGAGAATGACAGCTCATGCTATCAGGTTAAGTCCTTCCCAAGGAACAGTTCGACTACTCCAGGGAACAGTGGTTATGGAGGAGCCAAGGGAATGGAATATGGGCAAACAAGGAGACCTTACGAGGGAAATAAGGAGGTGAAGAAAACCACTGGTGCGGGAGAATATCGAAATACAAACCCTTGTAGGCACTGTGGAGATAAGTGGTTTCCAGGACATAGGTGTAGGCAACAATGCCTGAAGTGTCTAGAGGTAGCTGGGGAAGAGGAAACCGATGAAGTGGAAGCGGAATTGCCTAAAGAGCAAGAAGGGTATGCTCCAGTTAACTTGCGGCCATACAGATACTCTTTTGTCCAAAAGAACGGGATTGAGAGGCTCATAAGAGAAATGTTGGAAGCACAGATAATCAGACAGAGTGTAAGTCCCTTCTCAAGCCCGGTTCTGTTGGTTCAGAAAAAGGATGAAGGATGGCGGTTCTGTGTGGATTACAGGGCTCTCAACAAAGCTACAATCTTGAACAGGTATCCGATACCGATCATTGAGGAGTACTAGATGAACTGCATGGGGCAACGATATTCTTCAAACTTGAACTGAAATCTGGGTACCATCATATACGAATGAGAAACCAAGATGTGGAGAAGACAGCCTTCAAGACTCATCAAGGGCACTATGAATTCCTGGTCATGCCATTTGGCTTGACCAATGCACCATCTACCTTTCAAAGTGTCATGAACGACTTATTCAGACCCTACCTGCGCAGGTTTGTACTAGTCTTTTTCGATGACATACTTGTATACAGCCCTGATGTGATAAGCCATGTGAGGCACTTGGAGATTGTGCTGGGGCTAATGCAGCAACACAAGTTCTATGCAAACGCCAAGAAATGCTCCTTTGGGAGTTTCGAGATAGCTTACTTGGGGCATATTATCTCAGCTAAAGGAGTTGCAGCAGACCCTGAAAAGATTAAAGCAATGGTGGAATGGCCCAGCCCCAAGACAATCACTGAGTTGAGAGGGTTTTTAGGGTTGACTGGGTACTACCGTTGGTTTGTGAGAAACTATGCGCAGATTGCAAGGCCACTGACCGAGCTGTTGAAGAAGAATGCTTTTGTGTGGTCAGTCTCGGCAGAAGGGGCGTTTCAAGCATTGAAGCAAGCAGTGACTAACCTACCTGTGTTGGTTTTGCCAGACTTCACACAGGAATTCACCATAGAAACTGATGCCTCCGGGTCTAGTATTGGAGCAGTATTGTCTCAAAACAGGCGACCAATAGCTTACCTAAGTCAAGCCTTTTCAAAAGAAGGCCGAATCAAATCTGTGTATGAAAGAGAGTTATTGGCAATTGTGAAGGCAGTGTCGAAGTGGAAACACTATCTAATAGGTAAGGAATTCATCATTAAGACTGATCAACGAAGCCTAAAGCACCTGTTAGATCAGAAGGCCGTCTCCACTATACAACAAAGGTGGGCTGCAAAGTTGATAGGCTTGAATTATAAATTGAGTACAAGCCAGGGGTTGAAAACAGAGTGGCAGATGCCCTATCTAGACGACCAGGTACCGAGGAGTTCATACAACTGGTGCTGACAGCACCTCTGTCGTTGGACATGGAAGCCTTGAAGGCCGCAGTGAAGGCTGATAGAGAGCTGGGGCCATGTGTTCTCCAGTTGGAACAGGGGCAAGAGACGGCATCAGAACTCAGGTTGATAAAGGGGTTGCTGTATAAAGGAAATCGCCTAGTGATACCGCGGGAAACACCATTAATCCAGCAGTTGCTGGAGCAGTTTCACTCTAGTGTCATAGGAGACCATGAAGGGGCCCTTAAGACTTTCAAGCGACTTTCTCAAGAAGTTTTTTGGAAGGGAATGAGGATAGATGTTGTCAGCTATATCATGGGGTGTAAGATATGTCAAGAAAACAAATACGCAACTCTATCCCCTGCAGGTTTGCTTTCTCCTTTACCAATTCCTCATCAGATTTGGACTGACATCAGTTTAGATTTTGTGGAAGGGTTACCAAAATCTAAAGGGTTTAACTCTATTGTGGTGGTGGTTGATAGATTGAGCAAATATGGTCACTTTATCCCCTTGAAACATCCATTCACAACAAAGACAGTGGCCGAGGCGTTCATAAGGGAAGTAGTGAAGCTCCATGGGTTCCCGGAAACAGTAGTGTCGGATCGAGACAGAATTTTTCTAAGCAGCTTCTGGTCCGAATTATTCAAGCTACAAGGGTCAACGCTGCACAAAAGCACTGCCTATCACCCTCAAACCGACGGGCAGATGGAAGTGGTCAATCGTTGCCTTGAAATGGCTGCCTTGGGCGCAATGGCTGCCTTGGGCAGAATACTGGTACAATACTTCTTATCACTCTTCCATCCAAAACACTCCCTTCCTTGCAGTTTATGGCAGGGAGCCACCACAATTGCTGAGATATGGCGATACCCCAACGCCTAATGCAAGCGTAGAGGACCTGCTGAAGGATAGAGATAGCCTGCTGGTAGAGTTGAGGGAGAATCTAGAGCTAGCCCAAGGCAGAATGCAAGGGCAGGCTAACAAGCATCGTCGGAATGTAGAGTATGCAGTGGGAGAGTGGGTATACCTAAAATTGCGCCCCTACAGGCAGACCTCAGTAGCACAGGGAAGGAACGAAAAGCTAGCTCAAAGGTATTTTGGACCCTATCAAATTGTGGAACGCATTGGAAGGGTTGCTTATAAGTTGAAACTGCCGGCTCACAGTAGCATACACCCAGTCTTTCATGTGTCACAACTAAAGCTAGCTGTGCCATCTGCTTATAAGGCAGAAGAACTACCAGCCATTCTCACACCAACCCTAAAGTGGGCAACAGAACCAGAAAAATTGCTGGACATCCGCAGGGCTGAAAAGGGTAAAGAGGCAGAGGTTTTGGTTCAATGGACAGGGCTACCAGAGCTGGAGTCAACTTGGGAGAACTTATTGGATCTAGTAGGGCAATTTCCGAGTTTTAACCTTGAGGACAAGGTTAGTCTTCTACAGGGGAGTATTGATAGGCTGAGGATCCCTGTGGCTTGTATGAGAAGGAAACAGAGGACAAAAGGGAGGAAGGCTCGAGGTTGGAAGAAGGGATTCATGAAAAACTCTTCAGAAAGTGGCTAAGGAAGGAGAGACTCTGAGCAAGAAGGAGAGTTTACTTCACTACATAATAAGTTATGCTTTGTCGTTTTATTAAAGGAACATCCACTGTAGGGTTTCCTTATCTTATGATTGAATTAAAATCACATTTATAATCTCTTATCTCTTCCTCTCCGCCATACCGGCGCATATCTTCCTCCTCTTTTCTTCACTCTCATCTTACTTCTTCTTCCTCAGAACCAGGTTCGAGCTTATCATGGATCTGCCATGAGAACAGCTTTGAGATCAATCTAAATCAGAGTTGACATTCGCTGAAGACCTAACAGACCGACGTATGCTTTCTTGATACTCGTACTCTTCCTCCTCTTCCTCTTTTTTCTTCTCGCTAAGCATTCCTGAGAAGATAAATAGTAGATTCAATGACCAAAGCTGTAAGCTAAAAGTAGCAAAAACTTAGATGAGAGATTGGTTATTACCTTTCTTAACCAAAATGTTCTCCAACTTCTTCGTGGTGAAGTCATCTTTCGCACCTAGATCTTGAAAACCGACAAGCCTATCCATCGCGATTCCTTTGCTGAAGAATAATGATTCCAACATTTTTGCTTACATTAGCATAAACTCAAGAAGATCCAATTGCGTAAAGGAAAAGAATGAGTGAGAGTGTAGGAGTGACCTAAATAGGATAACACAGGGCAAAGTCTTGATGGCAAGCTTTGTGACAAAGAAGGGAGCGTTCTACATTGATTGTATCCCAAGTATTAGAAAGGCTTAACACCCGCAAAACAGAGTTCCAAAGAAGAGTTAATCAAGTGGATTACTTACCTCTGCATCCATCTTAATGAACTTTGTGTCCACATGTCTAGGTGCAAGGGTCTTCAGATGCTTGTCCATTATCCTACAATGTTCAACAGTTCTGAATCAGAATGAAACAAAACAAAACAAAACAAAAAAGCGATCAAAGAGATTGATATTGCATCTTACTTGCACCGGTAGAATTCCTTGTGGTAGAAATGACATATGACTTTCTCACTCCTTGTGACTTCTCCCAAGAAGTTGCCTTCGCTAACTTCTCGGTACTCGCCATGTCCTTGCCTTTTGAATGCTTCTCTCTTTTCCACTTCTCTCTGAACACACATATCTTTTGGTTAGTTCATAATCAAATGCTAATAAAAGTTAAAAAGGATCAATAACATGAGCTACTCAGTTTAACCTTGAGTGCTGCAATCCGGTCTGCGTGAAATTTTTCTAGCTCTGGATCCTACACAACATGAGCTAGTAAGTCAGTCTAACAATCTCATTGTAGAGATATTAGAAAGAGATCTCCTCAATGCACTTACATCCATCAATTCGTCAAGATCAACCTCGTTGGCAGGATTTGAAGCTTGCGCCTTTTCATTTGCAAGAACTTCCTGCACAGCCAGTGATACGGAATGTGTAAAGAACATCAAACTCCAATTACATTGTTCATCTGCGCTAACGAGTAACCAAAAAGCTTGAAACTCGCTATGAAATTGTATTTCCTAAATATATTATCCATGAGATAATTCTGTGAAAATCAAAGGTGAACACCTTCCAAATATCAGAATCTATGGTGAACACCTTCCAATTCCTCCAGAAAAAGCAACTATGAGAATCGAGATTACAAATTAATTTACCTTCTGATAATTTCTAGCAGCTGCCGCCATTACATTCCCGAATGCTAGATTCGAAAGGGTCGACTTCACCGCATCTGGATCCATCTTTTAGCTAACAAAATAATTCAACCTTGGTGGCTTGGTCGAATCCTAGTAAGAGAAGAGCTAGTTCTGAACGATTTCAAATCTGCTGCAGCGACGAACACCACCAACGAATGAGGGGTTGATCGAAGCATGACGTTTGGTGAGTGGCCTTAGGTTTAAGTATATGGGCTTTTTAGTCACTGATTCTTTGACCCAAACTAATCAGACCCAGCCAAGTTTTAAGTATTGTACTCATCGTTTTGCTTAAGTAGTGACTCATTGTTTCTAACTTTAGCACGTGAGATGTGAATTGGTGTTTTAATAACACTAGATAAGAACCCATTTTAAAATTTTAAAATAAATTAAATAGAAGCTAAAAATTAAATAAAAGTTTTATTGTAAGTGTCATATTTTAAACAATTTTTAGGAAAAAATTATAAACATTTTTAGTTAGAGATAAAGTTATTTACATAATTTTTTTTCTATGTGAATAAATTAATTTGTGTATCGATTTATAATTTTATTATTAACATATTAAAAATTTAGTTATCTATGTTTTTGCCTAGTTATACCCAGTCTCGGCCAAGTTATATCTATGATTTTGTCTTCATTTCAAGTTCATAATTTTTCTTTATGTACTCCGCCATAACTGTTTTGTTTAGGGGTTTAATATTTAAATTTTAGTATCTAGATTTTTTTGGTTCTTCTGGATCTTCGATGTGGTTCATGAGTTGTTGTGTTTCATTTATAAAATCTGATGTGGTCTTAATCGGATTGCATGATCATTCTTCATCTCTTTCTTTTGAAGTTTTGGTGAGTTGGTTAAACGACTTTTTAGTCTCCTCCACTTGAATTCAAGATCAAGTTTGGCCGAAATTTGATGAATTGGTATGCCTATCAAACCGGATTAGAGTTCAAGATAGTATTGACATAAGCGGCCCTAAAAATTTCTATAGTTCTTTCTACTTATTAAATAAATATTATTGAAATATTTGACATGGATCCGATTATTATTTTCCTTTTATATTTATTTTCCACTTATCATAAGATATACTACATCTTACTGATAAACATGTTTGAATCCAATTAATCTAATGTTAAAATCTCTTATATATTAAAACAGAAACACACTTATCAAATTTACCTTATGATTACGTGTTATATTACAATGATGCCATGCTGATGTGGCAGCACCAGAATCATCATTACCTTAATTAAATAATTAGGCAAAGTTTACTAGATTAATTACAGAAATTGTCATTGGACATATATCCTTCATTTGATTTACATAACAGTTTATTTTCGTTATATTTTGAAAGAATATTCGGTATCTCTAATTAATTTTTGATATTTCAAATTTTTCTTAAACACCTAGGACTTTTATATAATAATTTCATCTAATTAATTTTTAGACATTAGATTATATTTCCGTTGGCCTTATTTATATACTTTATTTATTTATTTATTATAAAAACTTATATAAAAAATTAACTATTATATAATTACTTTAAACATTTATTTAAAATAATTTAATAATAAAATTTAACAGTTACGTTTTTACTATATTTACTATATAGTAATGAAATAAAAATTTGTTATCATACCAAAAAGAACCGATAAATCAATACTCCATATATCACCCATTATTATAATGTTGTTTTTTTAAACTTTGAAAAGTATTTAAATAAAAATCTACTACATATGAATCATAGCTTTTTTTTTATAATTATCCAATAATCTTAAAAGTTGACAATTGAAATTAGTTTTAAAATATATGATATCCCTTTTATATTAATAATTTGTTTACCTCAAGTTTTATTTATTTAAATGATTCAAATATTGTTAATTTTTTTAACTCCTATATCACGAGAATGAAAATAATATGTTTTAGTTTTAAATTACCGGATATTTTGATTCTAATTCAATTTAGTTACACCTTTACGATTCTAAAGTTGTTAAATATAGTAACTCATATATTACGACAATCAAAACTTAAATTTTGTATCATTAAATTTCCGAATATTTAGCATATAGTTATTATGTAATATTCTCTTTTTTAAATTTAGGAGCCTCAATATTTCAATATCTAGGGTTGCGTTTGGGAGTCGACCTTTCTCAATAAATTGAGATGTAACTCCAAGATTTTATATTCAGTCCGACTAGCACAATCTTCTTTTGTTTCCACCATTCTAGCTTTAATTTCCCATGGATTCTTTTGTAAATGTTTCTGATTTGAAACTGTATAAGAATATATGAAAAATTAGGGTGAAGATAATAAGACTTTGGAAACAATACTCTGCTGGTGCTGGTGAAACTATTGAGATGATTTTTATTGATGCTAAAGTTAGTCATCGTTTTATATGATTAACTGTTTATGTATTTTATGCAAATATTTTTTCTTACACTTCTTTACCACTAACATTTCTTATATCCAAATGTTATGTGGCCATATTAATAAATATATTCTATCGTTCTATATATAGGGCCACAAGATTCAAGCATCAATTAAAAAGGATTTGGTTAACCAGTTCAGAGGTCATGTTCGTGAGGGTGAAACTAGGATTTTCATCAACTTTACGTTGTTTCATTCATCCAAAATTTATCGAACAACATCTCATCCTTACCGGATTGTCTTTCTTCCAACCACCCGTGTCAGGACCTTTGAACCATTGCCTTATGATTTTCAAGGTTTTGAACCTGTTAAATTTTCGGAAATCCTTGATGGAACATTGGATGATGATTTCTTGGTTGGTAAGTAACTGCTCTTAATTTGATTTATGTCCTTATGCTCATAAATATATTTAATTCTATTTTAAAATCAAAATTTTCTTGCTTTCGTAGATGTTATTGGACAATTGATGAAAGTTACTCAGGTTTAAGATGTACCTGTTAATGGTAAAGATACAAAGAAGATTACTGTTGAGCTTCGTGATGAAAAGTATTAACATGATACATTCTTTAATGCATACAATTAGTATACTAATATTTATTTACTTATATATTACTAATGTTTTATTTTTACTTTCCATACAAAGTGATACTCGACTTCCATGTGTTCTTTGGGGGGCCTTTGCCGAGTATATTCATACAAGAATTCTTCTATGCGTGTTGTCATTTGTGTGATCAGATTTGGAAAGATAAAAGTTTGGAAAGACAATCGTTCCATTTCAAATGCATATAATTGCTCTGATGTGCTCATCAATCCTGACTCCATTTCATATGTCCTAAAATTTAAGTCCATGTAAGTATTAACTAAAATCACATACTGTTTAATGTGTATATTTGTTAAATTATAACCGTAACAATTATTTATTTATTTTTTTTATTTGATTGTAGTCTACCTAGATATAATGGTGTTCTTACCATTGTCAAGTCTAATCTCCGTCCTTTATTGGGTGGTGCTGCCGATAGAGATGATTTATTCATTCACAATCCACGAAAATCAATTAGTGAAGTTTTTGAATCAACAGAGGTATGAACAAGTTACCTTTCATACATATAGTTATTAGCATATACTTATTTAGTTTCCAAGTCAATCACTTAAGTCTTTTTGCATATAGTTATTACCTAATATTCTCTTTTCAAATTGTTAATATTTTGGAGCCTAAATATTAACAGAGGTATGAACAAGTTAACTTTCTTACATCATTTAACTCGAAATTAACTTATTATCCCATATTCACAATTTTAGGTTACTCATTGCATTCTGATGTGCACTATTTTGGCTATTGATCCTGATATGGGTTGGTATTATTGGAGTTGCAAGGATTGTTCGAAAAAGGTTTTGATCGTTCCTAGTTATGATTCTGATGAAGACACTGCTGATGAATTATTATCCCACAGATTCGAGTGTGTTAAGTGCAATACTGATTTTCCAAAAGTTGTGGCAAGGTATATTTTTTTTGTTTGAATTTAATTTATGTATGATGTATTTATTATTTATATCTGATTCTCCAAAATTTATTCATTGTATTTTATTATTATGTCATCTGACTAATAAACATGTTTTTGTTTATTAAAAGATTCAAATTGCATGTTCGTGTTATAGATGGCACTAAGACCATGAAGCTTATTCTCTTTGATAATGTGGCTCAGCAGATAATTGGTCATGCTGTTTTACAGTTTGCTCCTAGAGATCCTTATGAGGTATATAATATTTACATCAACCGTAATTATTATTGTTACTTTAATGTAACTATCCTTTATATTTAAATATATAATTTCAAGAATGTGACCTCATACCACACGATATCAATTCTTTGGTTGGGAAAACATTTTTATTTAAGATTGCCATCCACAAGGAACATATAGTTTATAAGTGTGATACCTACAAGGTCTTGAAGATTATTAGTGATAATAATTTGATAAGTGAGTTTTCGGATAAAGACTCACAACAGGTATTATGCTTATTGAAAATAACTAATAAATACTTTTTTATGGTAAATTTTCTTATAAATAATACAATTTTTTTTGTAGGATTCAGTTCACACACTATTTCATGCTAACTCTATCGCATCTGAATTCCCTGAGGTATATTTGACAATAACTTCCTCATTATATATTACTTAAACTTTTATCATCTATCCTGTCTAAATAACAAAACAAATATGTAGTTAATGAAAATTATTATTATATTGTGTAGGATCCCATGTTTCTCACAGATAATGAAGAAATATATGGACCGTTTACCTCTCTTGATTCAAATTAGTCAAAGCACAAAGCATCACCCACTCTTCCCAATTTTGAACTTGCGGATCAAACTTCCTCTACAAATAAGTTTGGTAATGTCATGATAAAGATTGAGAAGATTGGAGAAGTGAAGGAATTTAAGGAGTGATCAGCAAGAATGTTTTATATTTCATAGAGGCTACTTTAATGTTCTAATATTTCTGAATAATTTATTTACTTTGGATATTAGAAACTTCATTGTTGCTTTTTTAAGGTTATGTTTTATTTAAAGTTATTTTGCAGGAATTAAGTTAAGCCTTGGGTCATTTTTTTATTCACTCTATTTAAATTTGCATAGTCATTTATATTGTCTGTTTATTATTTATCTCGCAGTCAATTGCATTGTCATAGGTAAATATGTTTTTATCTACATTTTCACTTAATGTTGATTTCGATTAAAAAAATCATGATTTGTAATGATGTAACGAATCTTTATTTTTGTATATTAAAAGTGGTGACATTTAAAATATTTTAACAAATAAAACCTTTTATATCTATGGAAAAGAGTAATGTGGTAGAGATAATGGGTGATACTTATACTAATAAAAAGTGTTATTTGACATGACATGACACTTGAATCTTCCAATTTCTCTTTACAATCTTTTCCATTCTCACACGAAAATTTTGTCAGTTTTCTCTTTGACGTTTTTTGAAAATCGGAAAGCACTTAGAAATCGAGTTAATGCAGTCTTCTACTACACTACTCTTGAAAATACCCGTCCCAAAAACTACTAAATCAAGACCGGTTCAATAAACATAAACTACATAAAACTGGCATTTTAAAATATTTAACAATTTAACCAATTAATCCAACATAATGATAAAAATGTTCTAACAATCTAGCGGAAGCAATTCAACAATAAACACTAATCTGAATAACAAATATCCGATATAAATAAAATAAATGAAAACTATCCTGGTATGTCATCCTGGTCCGTCACCGCAGTTCCACGAGCTTCAGCTAGCTTTATCCTTTCCCTTACCTGCGCCATTACGGATAGACGCAGTCAGTATTTAATAAATACTGAGGAGGCGATCAACCCGTCTATTAGGTCAATTAGGAAAAAATTATGAAAATACCCTTCTGACATAATCAAATGTCCGGACTCGACAAACAATACAACAATGATTTAATAAAATTAATTCACAACAAACTAATGAATTAAATCAATCAACGGTAATTTAAAACACCCAAAATTGACCAAAACAATTAATTCTCAATAATTAATTCAACAATAATTCATAGAAAAATTACATAAAATAATCTCATAAATAACGGCAATTTCTAGCAATTTTTTTAGAATTTATCTCAACAATAAAAACACCGCGAAAATCACAAAACACAGAATTAAATCCTAACACTGAATTATCTCAAGAAATAATTCCGTAAATCATCCGATCACGGTAGTGCACTCACCTTAGCCAATAGTAGCACCTTTCGACACAACTTTTTCGCGACTTCCAGAAATTTTTTCCGCTCTGTCTACATCCTTAAATCCCGAACCCACAACCTAATAATAATAAAATATTATTAAATTAATATCTTAAACAAAATTACACTAACTATACGTGACTTAATAATAAGTCATCTTCTCCGAGTAACTCTGCAACAAAGACGTCGTCGACACCAACGGCGGTCACCACCCCGGAGTGCCATCACCGGAGCACCATCACCAGAATTCAACACCCACCACCATCACGTCTAAACTCCGAACCGTCACAGATGCCACAAGCTCTCACACTAACCCTGGCCGATTACTCCTCACCAACCGATCACGTCCTGTTCAAAAACTCACCATGTCGACGATCGATCACAACAACATCAACACCACCGTAGCTTTTCCACAACTCCACATTCATCACCATCACCAACCTCGCCACCGTTAGCAAATCACACCTCATCACGTCTCCACCGTGACTCGCGCACAACATCACCCACCGAAAACTCATCACCACGCCACCGTAACACATCAACCTCAACAACCCACATCCGATCACGCCCCATCGTTCAACCAGACCATTCCATATCCGTGGCTCATTCCCCACCACCACGTCGAAGTCCGATCACCACCACGCCATCGTACGATCACCACCACCGATCAACACGTCCGAAACCCCCAACCCGAACCAAAACGAGAGAGAGGGAGAGAGAGATTACAGTGATAGGGATAGAGGGAGTGATGGCTCGATCTTCACTCACAAAGGCGGCTAGGTTTAGGTGATCGACGAAGAGGGAGGTACACACGCTTATACATATATATATATAACAAGTTTCCGTATTACACCGATCGGTCCTCCAATTTTCTGCCACTTTCGCAATTGATCTCAAATTTTCAATCTGATCAATTAAACCCGCCAGCCACAAATTGTTTTAATCAATTTAGCCCTCAACTTCTAATTCTCTAATTAGAACCCCAATTAATGGGTTACGGATGTTACAACTCTCCCCCACTAACATAGATTCGTCCTCGATTCTAACATTTCAGCGGACATCCACAACATAACATAACCGCAAATCTACTCAGCATAGTCACATGACCATAACGTTTTCGGCATAGCCTTTCGACTAGTATGTCAACACTACATTGTTTATACTTAGTTCAAATACACCCGGAATCCTATACCACAAGACCCCACTTCGTTTGAATAAACTACGCCTATCAGATCCCCGGAACAGCTCAGCGCAGTAACCATGACAAGCATCTCGGAGTCCAGCGTGACCTGATCAGCAAGTCCAGCAAGATCCTAAGATCTCTAGTGGCTTACCAAGACAGCATCAAGAATCACACAGAAACCCGACCGGTAAACACCACACAACGATAAGATTCCACAACACGGAACCCCATCAAACAACATTAGGACGAATCCTAATCAGTCAAACCAAGTACTAGGATCAATACAGCATGATCCTCACAGCTGAACTAAGTATGAACAAATTAATAGCACAACATATTCAACCAAAATCTGCTTTATTATTCAATAAAAGGTAAAACCGTACATCATTATAAGTTCCAGCAAAACTAAACGAGTACAACAGCTTAAACGACAAGGAAAAAAACAATAAGCTCAACAAACAGCACTGGTACTCTAGCTAAATCTCTAGCTTTCCGAACCACTTGGGAAACTTCCGCTTCATCTTCGCTTCTGGTTCCCAAGTCTCCTCCACCGCTCCATTGCAGTCCCACAAGATCTTCATCTCTGGAACTTGCTTCCTCCTAACTAGCCTGACTCTACGGTCAAGTACCTCCAGAGGCCTCGCCTCTACAACCATACTCGGTAGAAGATCAGATGGAATCTCAGCCATCAACTGATCATCCCTATGCAGGCACTTCTAAAGCTTCGAGACGTGGAACACCTTATGAAATGCCCGCATCGCCTCAGGCAACTCCAGCCTATATACAACCGGTCCGATTCGCTCCAACACTCTAACAGGATATATATATACCGAGGAATCAGCTTAGTCTCAAGAATAGACCTGTTCGGACCTCGCAACATGGTCATCTTAAGATATACCATATCTCCAACATCAAACTCTAACTCTTTTCTACGCTTGTCAGCGTAGCTTTTCTGCCTATCTTGTGCCTCTTTCATGTTCAGCTTAACAACATGGATCTTTTGCGTTGTCTCCTGCACAAAATTGGCCCCCAGCAAACTCTTCTCCCCCACTTGAGTCTAGCACAGGGGTGTCTTGCATGGTCTACCATAGAGAGCCTTAAATGGTGCCATACCGATACTAGCCTGGTAACTGTTGTTGTATGCAAACTCCGCCAAACTCAAGTGGTCGACCCAATGTCCACCCCAATCGAGCACACACATCTACAATAAATCTTCCAATGTCTGGATAGTGCGCTCTGACCGCCCATCCGTCTGCGGATGATAAGCTGTACTCATATGTACCTTAGTGCCCATCTCTTTCTGAAAAGCTCTCCAAAACAGCGATGAGAATTTCAGATCCTGATCTGACACTATACTCACAGGTACTGCATGCAGCTTCACAATCTCACTGACATATCTCCTAGTTAAGACCTCAGCTCCATCGGTCTTTTTAATGGCCAGAAAATGTGCCGACTTGGTCAACCTGTTAACGATGACCCATATAGCATCCTTTGTTCATGAAACCGGCAGACCCACCACGAAATCCATGGTGATCATGTCCCACTTCCACTCTGAAATGGATAAAATCCTCAGCAGACCACTCGGAACCTGATGCTCAGCCTTCACCAACTGGCAGGTATCACACCTGCCAACCCAGCTAGCAACATCCTTCTTCATCTCTACCCACTGATAATACCGTTTGAGATCACGGTACATCTTGGTAACTCCTGGATGAATTGAGAACTGCCTCTGGTGCGCTTCTCTAAGAATTTCTTGCCTAAGCAAGTCATCCTTTGGCACACACACCCTACCATGCAGTAACATTATCCCATTGCTGGAAACCTCATACTCTGACTTCTCAGCTCTAGAAGTCGCAATCAACTCCGCATCCAACTCCTGTGCTACCCGCACTCTGCTCAGAATATCGGCCTGATTAGCAACTTTTAAACTCAGTGGCTCCCACTCCTCGGATACAGCACACAACCGCAAGGCACTCACCATGCCCACTAGAGTCTCTACATCTCTTTCTTTATCCGAGATCACTCACCTCCGGCTCAAGGCATCAGCCACGAGATTAGTTTTACCGGGATGGTAAGCAATCTCTAGATCGTAATCCGTAACTAACTCCATTCAGCGCCTCTGCCTTAGGTTCAGCTCGGGCTGAGTAAAGATGTACTTCAGACTTTTGTGGTCCATGAACACTTGAACTTTCCCACCATACAGATACGACCTCTAGATCTTTAACGCAAACACTACCGTAGCCATCTCCAAATCATGAGTAGGATAATTACCCTCATGTTTTCTTAACTACCGGGAAGCATAAGTGATCACCCTCCCCTACTGCATAAGCACACATCCAAGTCCCAGCCTGGACGCGTCCGTGTAAACAACATACGGCTCATCTAGCTCTGGCAAAGCTAACACCGGCGTGCTAACCAACATCTCCTTGAGCTTCAAAAAGCTCTCCTCACACTTTGGTGACCACACAAAAGGAACTTCCTTCCCGGTAAGTTTAGTCATAGGTTGAGCCATGCTGGCAAAACCTTTGACAAACCTCCGATAATAACCAGCCAGTCCAAGGAAGCTCCGAATCTCTGTTGTATTCCTTGGTCTCGGCCACTCTTCTATAGCCCGAATCTTCTCTGGATCCACAGCCACTCCGCTCTGAGAGACAACATGACCTAGAAAACCCATCTCCCGCTGCCAGAAACTACACTTGCTCAACTTAGCAAATAGCTGCTGCTCCCGTAGCTTCTCCAAAATTTTCCTCACGTGGCTCGCGTGCTCCTCAGGACTCTTGGAATACACCAAAATATCATCAATAAAGATAATGACGAACTCATCCAGATACTCCTGGAAGACCCCGTTCATCAACCTCAAAAATGCAGCTAGCGCATTAGTTAACCCGAACGACATCACCACAAACTCGTAGTGCCCGTATCTTGTCTTGAAAGCCATCTTCCGAATATCCACCTCAGCTATAGGAATCTGGTGGTATCCAGACGCGAAATCAATCTTGGAGAACCACGTAGCTCCCCCCAATTGACCCAACAACTCTCCAATCCTAGTCAGCGGATACTTATTCTTCACAGTGACGTGGTTAAGCCCCCGTTAATCGATACACAACCGGAAACTCCCATCCTTCTTCTTCACAAACAATACCGGTCCTCCCCACGGTGAACTACTCGGTCGGATAAAACCTTTCTCTAACAGATCCTCCAGCTGCTTATTCAGCTCAGCCATCTCAGCTGGAGCCATCCTGTATGGAGCCTTAGACAACGGTGAGGTCCCTGGCTCCAACTCGATCGTGAAAGGATCAGACCTCGATGGCGGTAACCCTCTCAACGGCTGGAATGCATCCTCAAACTCACAAACCACCTCAATGTCCTGTAACGCCGACTCCCCAACCACACCGGACATTGATATGGTCACCAGGTATGCCTCACAACCCTGCTCAATCAACCGCCCAACCTGAATAGCAGAAACCACTATGATTCCAAAAATCGGTCGCACCCCTTGGTAAACCAATCTCCTGCCTGCTCGCTCGAAATTGACTTAGCCTCTATGACAATCGAGGTAAGCCTTGAACTTCCCCAGCCAGTCCATGCCCAAAATGACGTCATAAAGCTCCACCGGACAGACTATCAAATCAGCTGACATCAACTCTCCCGCGATGAGAATGTCGATGCCCTCAACACAACCTCGAGTCTCCAATAACCGACCCCCAGCAACTCTCACTACTCTCGAATGGTCACCAGACAGCTCCTGGATCCCATTCTCAGACACCCCGCTCGGTGTAACAAAACTATGAGATGCTCCGGAGTCAAACAACACATGAGACTCAACTCCCGCTATGCTTAAGGTCCCTACGGAAACAATAAGCTAAGACTACCAAACACAACAACCAGTAAAAAAAACTACTCTTAACACTTAACAAATAAAGGAAAAGGTTAGGCACTAACCAGTGATCGGTCTGCTGTTGCTCGCTCCACCGGCCTCCGAACCCAATGTATACACCCGAGGTGCTACTGCAGCCCGCTTCTGTGGCGGTGCCTCAATCCTCAGTGCCTGCTGCCCCGGCTTTGGGCAACTGGTCTTCACGTGCCTGGGTTCCTTGCAGTGGAAGCAAACCCACTCATCAGCCTTGGTACAGTTGGCAATACGATGTTCTGAACTACCACACCGGAAACACCGATACCCTGCACCCACAGCATTGGAAGTGTCATCCCACTTCCTCTTCTGCCCCTGCTGCTGCCCAGACTTGCCACCTTTGCTCGAAGCCGTACTCTCACTCTGAGGACGCCATGGAGCCTCTGGCGCTGCAGCCATCAAACTAGCTTCCTGCCTTAAACCCTCCTCAAGCTCCGCTGCAGACTCCACTAATTCTGACACCTACTCGAACTTGCGGACCATGCAACGGTTCTTAAGGTCGATATGCATACCTCGCAGGAAGGCACAAATCATATCATGCTCGGTATCTACACCCCGACCAGCAAACCGCTTCAGTCGATTAAACTCGGCCTCGTACTACTGAACCAAACGACTCCCCTGCAACAAATACAGAAACTCTCCCTACAACCTGTTCCGGGCGTCCCGCAAAAAGTACTTGAGATCGAACTCCCTCTAGAACTCGTCCCAAGGAAACACTACTCCCGCCCTCCTCGCAACGATACCCTGCCACCACTGCAACAAGTACATAAACTCATGTGCATCTCCCTCCAGATAATGGACCGCCAAGTCCACCCTATACTCCTTAGGGCATCTGATCGACTGGAAGTTCCTCTCCAATCTAGACCTCCACTCATCAGATTCGATCGGTCTAGCACCACCACTGAAAAACTTGGTGCCCAACCTCTGCATGTGTTCCATCACCCTTAGGTACGACGGAACCACTGGCTCAGCCTCAGCAACCACTCTCGGCATTCCCGGAGCATTTCCACCTGCCATTGCAGCATTCCCCTGTGGTGACACTGGAGCTGGAGCCGGTACCACAGGAGGCAACCTCTCCAAAAGCTGGGCCAACATGCCTAATACCGCCTTCATCTGGTTTGGGTCCGCACCCGCCTGAGCACCACCTGGCGCAGGCATCACACCATGCTCAGCCGCTGGCACAGACTAACCCTGTCCCTCGGAGTACTCATACTCACCATGCTCCACCGTGACACTCTGCGTCACGTCCGCAGCTGCTCTAGCAGCTCTACAACCTCTGCCGCCACGGCCCGCTCTGCCACCACGGCCCGCTCTGCCACCACGTCCCCGAACTCTACCAGAATTCACCATCTTGCAAAACCACATGGTTATTAATTTACGGCTAATCATAATAACCAAAAATAACAAAGAAGTCTTACCGTGCAACTGTTATCGACCGGAGGATAACATACCCAAACACCCTAACAATAACAACATAGCAACGCAGCACGAAATCTAGCAGTCCAAGAATCAACTCTGCTCTGATACCAAATTGAAAAGACTCGTCCCGAAAACCACACAAAACTGGCATTTTAAAATATCTAACAACTTAACCAATTAATCCAACATAATAATAAAAATATTCTAACAATCTAGCGGAAGCAATTCAACATTAAACACTAATCTGAATAATAAATATCCGATATAAATAAAATAAATGAAAACTATCCCGGTATGTCATCCTGGTCCGTCACCGCAGTTCCACGAGCTTCAGCAAGCTTTATCCTTTTCCTTACCTGCGCCATTACGAATAGACACAGTCAGTATTTAATAAATACTGAGGAGGCGATCAACCCGTCTACTAGGTCAATTAAGACAAAATTATGAAAATACCCCTCCGACATAATCAAATGTCTGGACTCGACAAACAACATAACAATGATTTAATAAAATTAATTCACAACAAACTAATGAATTAAATCAATCAACGGCAATTTAAAACACCCAAAATTGACTAAAATAATTAATTCTCAACAATTAATTCAACAATAATTCATAGAAAAATTACATAAAATAATCTCATAAATAACTGTAATTTCTAGCAATTTTTCCAGAATTTATCTCAGCAATAAAAACACCGCGAAAATCATAAAACACATAATTAAATCATAACACTGAATTATCTTGGGAAATAATTCCGTAAATCATCCGACCACGGTACTGCACTCACCTTAGCCACTAGTAGCACCTCCCGACACAACTTTTCTGCGACTTACGGAAACTTTTTCCGCTCTATCTACACCCTTAAATCCCGAATCCGCAACCTAATAATAATAAAATATTATTAAATTAATATCTTAAACAAAATTACACTAACTACA
This sequence comes from Cardamine occulta, assembly GCA_028015245.1. NCBI lineage: Eukaryota > Viridiplantae > Streptophyta > Magnoliopsida > Brassicales > Brassicaceae > Cardamine > Cardamine occulta. Next base: position 11,323,025 of record CM051364.1, on the reverse strand, counting down.
CGTGACTTAATAATAACTCTGCAACAAAGACGTCGTCAATGACGTCGTCGACACCAACGGCGGTCACCACCCCGGAGTGCCATCACCGGAGCACCATCACCAGAATTCAACACCCACCACCATCACGTCTAAACTCCGAACCGTCGCAGACGCCACAAGCTCTCACACTAACCCCGGCCGATTACTCCTCACCAACCGATCACGTCCTGTTCAAAAACTCACCATGTCGACGATCGATCACAACAACATCAACACCACCGTAGCTTTTCCACAACTCCACATTCATCACCATCACCAACCTCGCCACCGTTAGCAAATCACACCTCATCACGTCTCCACCGTGACTCGCGCACAACATCACCCACCGAAAACTCATCACCACGCCACCGTAACACATCAACCTCAACAACCCACATCCGATCACGCCCCATCGTTCAACCAGACCATTCCATATCCGTGGCTCATTCCCCACCACCACGTCGAAGTCCGATCACCACCACGCCATCGTACGATCACCACCACCGATCAACACGTCCGAAACCCCCAACCCTAACCAAAACGAGAGAGAGGGAGAGAGAGATTACAGTGATAGGGATAGAGGGAGTGATGGCTCGATCTTCACTCACAAAGGCGGCTAGGTTTCGGTGATCGACGAAGAGGGAGGTACACACGCTTATACGTATATATATAACAAGTTTCTGTATTACACCGATCGGTCCTCCAATTTTCTGCCACTTTCGCAATTGATCCCAAACTTTCAATCTGATCAATTAAACCCGCCAGCTACAAATTGTTTTAATCAATTTAGCCCTCAACTTCTAATTCTCTAATTAGAACCCCAATTAATGGGTTACAGATGTTACAACTCTAATTTGTAACGGAAGGAGAACTAAAATAAATAATATTACGAGTTTTTTTTCATTCTTAAAGACCAAAACTATCTTCTTCAAAATATACTAACAGAGAAGAATGTCTACAAGTGTAATTGAAGTCCATCCATTGTTAAAGCAATGCATTCTTAAGGTTAAGGTTTTAAGAAAGTGGAGGAAGATGGACATAGATGATAATATGAAATAGTATTTCCATATTATTTTTTCAATTAGAAGGTATTATATAATTTTAATCTTCTTTGTTACTACTTTTTAAAAAATATTCATGTTGCTTAGGGTGATAAAATAGAAGCTACAATACCAAGATCTTTTTCACTGGATGAAGTTATTAATATGGAATTTTAGTTTTTTTTTTTAACGTACGTATGATATTAAAATTTACATACATGCAGGTCTTAGATTTAGTTCCTGAAGATATTATTAAGGTTATTGGGAAAATAATACTGATCAAAATCTCTATTGACCGAAACCATGTAGAGCACAAGCATGATACCTACAAAGCTCCAAAATCATAACTGAAGCTGATTTGATCAATAAGTTTGCCAGAATGTCATCCAACAAGGTTTATTTTAAACACATTGATTATTATTGTTTTAAGTTATTTTGATAGATTATGTCTTATTGTTTATATGATTTCACATCTATAGGGTGGTAACAACAATAATCAACCTCCAACTTCAGTCCCAACTGCTAATCAGGTATATCAAAATAATGGAACCCTAATTTTTATTTTTATATAATATTTGTTATCTACAAAGATCATTACCGTCTTTCCACAGATATAGCTGATGTATCTCAAATTTCTCTTTCAATTTATCAGGCAAACCAAATGCTGAATAAGAAATTAAAAGAGGCTAAGGAGTGATGGTCATCGTTTCACAAACATCAGAGGCTTATGTTTTTCTATATTCCCAAAAATTTCTTATCATTTGGAGATTATTACTTTAGTTTCAAGTATTTCCGCTTTAATTTTATTTAGTAATTTCTGTTTGAATTTACATCTTTTTAATAAAGCCTCATCAAAGATCTATTCTTTTGCAATTTCACGTAATTATCATGAATCTTTCTTAACTTATTTTATTATTCAATATTCAACTACGAAACTATAAAGATATTTAAATCATAAACAAAATTTATCTATTTTATTCTTTACTAAGCCATTCCATTTTCTAAATTATAATCATTACTCCACTATCTCTTTCTTTCCTACTGTGGTTATTTTTGTTTATAACACAAAGTTATTACTGCTTTTTAAGAATGAAACAACCGCACCCATTTTTTTTATTAAAACAAATAATAATATTCCCATAAATATTAAAATTTCTCAATTTCAATTAAATTAAATAATTCACAAAAATCCATATTAATTTAATTAATTCAGCTTAACAAAATTAAACCATCAAATAAATTCTTAATAATTTGAAATTACTAAAATAATTTACCAAAAATTAAACATGAAATTCAACAATGAAAAACCTCAAAACCGAGTCCTCAATCATCCTCCTCTCCTCGCCATGATTCTACGATCACACGTTTTTTTTTTCCTGTATCAAATAAAAGGAGATGCATAAGTATTTCGATAAATACTTAGTGAGGCAATCCTCCCATCTACGAGATATACACACATAGAAAAATGCAACATAAAAACATATAATCCAAATACCAATCATCCAATCAAATAACATGTTATAGACTCTCATCTGATGGTCTCTACACAAGAAGATATGTTAATACATTCAAATTTCCACAGCTAATCTCATGGTCATGCCCTCACTTTAGATTGAGGATAATTTTCCGGCCAAGGCAAACAACAACTCAAACCAACGATGACTTCCTCATTTGCGTCGAGCTCTTCCTCGACACACCTACAATCCAACCAAAATCATACTCTACAACACGACACACCCCTTCACACGCCAACAACAGTTCTCCATAAACTGAGACTTATATCCCTAAGTTCTCAAGGTTCCTACAAAGTTTAAGCTCAAACCGAGCTCGTTTGTGATATGATCCTGGAAAGAATCAAATATAATCAAGATCATACATTTTTCAAACATTGGAGAAGTCACAAGATCAAGAGCTAAACATTGATTCGGACCGATCGATCTGAGTGCTAGGCGAGAAAACCCATGTGTCTTGTTCAGTGAAAGGACGTCCAAGCTCAAATGCTCCAGCCCAAAGACCACTTGGAATATATTCTCACCTCATCTAGAGCACACCTCGAAGTTGAAGCGGTCCAATCCGAGTTCAGGTGAAGAAGTTATTCAACTTCCAAGTCAAGTGATTCCCAGCTTACGCGATTCAGACATGCGTGCGTTGAATAATTATTTCCGAGCAAACCAGAAGGAGTTAAGCTATGAACTAAATTTTCCTGGAATATTGATCCATTCCAGAATCACGTCGAATTGGATTTCCATCAAAATGAGTTCCGACTTGGGAGATATGAATTTTACAATTCCATGGATCTGCTTCAGCCCCTATTGCGCGACTGAGCCAAAGATCATGATGCACAGCCCAACTCAGGTACGATCTCGACGTAATACCAATTGGATAATCTTACTGGATCTCTTAGCTTTCCAAGAAGCCCAAAAACAGAAGCAATGGATATTGGACCACAAAGTTACAGCCCATTTACCAAAACGGGTCAATCTGGTTCCAAGCATGAAGAGTTCAAGGCCTAATTGGTTTGCAAGCTTCTAGGCTTATGTTTGGCATCTAGGAGGTATTTATACAAAGTCCAACAAGCAGAAATAAGCCCCAGAAAAAGGATATCTTGGCCAAAGAAGCATGGAGAAGTCCAAAGATCATTTCAAGATGCATGCATGAGGAGTCCAAGGGTTGAATTCACATTCAACACACTATCTTTATTTCTTTTCTTTTATTTCTCTTTATTTCAAGACAATAATGACTTAGCTTAGTTTCTAAGTTTTCTTTTCTTTATATTCATGTAAACTCATATAAATAAAATATCCAACTTTTATTTTCAAAACCTTGAGAGTGATTCTCTTTAGTTCTTTTAGAACTTTCGATTGCTTGGTGTGTAATATCCAACAATCAAATCGATTCGTCTCGGTGTGTCATATCCGAGGAATCAAACCTTGTCTTGTCTAGGTGTGTCATATCCTAGGAGGCATTGAGGTATATCAGGAGCCTTCCGCAACTCCTGTGCGACCATTCGATCCACCACTTCGAGTCCCTCGAAGATTATCCATCGTTACATCTTTCTACCAATCCGAAAGTGCCGATTCTTGGGAAGGATCGTATCAGTTTGCCCAACCAAACAATACAACTCGTGAGATTACTCTATAAAGACATGTCTAAGAAATATATTAATAAATCAACAACTAACCGTTGAAATCTCAATCCCACCGTTGTATCTTAAGATAGTAGTGCTATGAAGATCTCCACCAAACTTCATCCAGATCGGACTTTAGATAAGCCTTCTAGGTTTTTTTTTTAAGTTGCTGCATCAGAACTGTTTTCGAGTTAGGGTTTCATATATTTGGTCACAGTCGCTGTCGTACTCAAACTCTGATTCCAGCCGGAGTTTAAATCAGAATCATGATCGGTAAGCAGCTATGAAAAGGTGACATTGAGATCTTTCCAACGATATGTAGATCGCTTCGTAACTCAATACGGTTCGTCAGAAAACTTCTCTTGAAGTTAGACTTTCGCGATGCTCGATCTGCAGAGAACTAACTCATTAAAACGTCCATAACTTTCAAACCAGAACCCCGATTTAGGATCCGCTTGTGGCTATAGCTAGCTCTTGATGTCGTGCATATCTCCATGAAATATAAGTTGAAAATAACTTTATTTTCTCATCCGTTTCCTCTTTCTCCCAAAACCGGTCGAATCTGCATTTTTCTCTTATACTTTTTCTTTTCTCTCTTGCTCTCTTTTCTCTCTTATTCTTAGGGTTTCTCTCTAACAAAGAGGCACGAACTTTCAGAACCAAAACCCTAAAACTCCTTATATATGTCTCCTTTTTTATATAACCCTAAACAGAAAAATAACCGGAATTAATTAATTTTTGGTTCAATTAAATCAGCCTAGGGTTTGAAATTTAAACCTGAAAATTAACTAAAACTCCCTCCGTTAATTATTTAAATCGCAAACTGGCTCCTCAACCTAAAACCGGAGTTAACCAACTCCACTTTAAATCCCAATAATTAACTTCAAATTTCCCGTTTCTTGGACACGGACGCTACAATTCTCCCCTACTAACATAGATTTGTCCTCGAATCTCATCTCAATCTATCCGTAATGAACTCAAGCCACAATCGTCGCAACGATTCAACCAATCTTTGACCAACCCGGCCAACACAAACCAATCACAAGATCGAACACTATCGACCTTCGAGGTCTACATTCAGTCCCTATGCTTAAGACTCCGGTCATAGACTCATTGCTCACAACTAAAATTCATACCTCTTCACTCTAAGACACCAAGTCTTATGAGTTATGGGTATCCATAACACTCCGCTCTCAGGCCACAAAGTCCTTTCGAGCTCTCGGTATCAAACTCATAACACTTCACTCTGGGCCATATAAACTTACGAGTTCTCGGTATCACATACCACTCCACTCTGGGCCATATAACCTTACGAGTTCTCCGTATCAAACTCATGCCACTCCACTCTGGGTAATATAACCGTACGAGTTCTCGGTAATCACATACCACTCCACTCTGGGCTATACACCTTACGAGTTCTCGGCATCGCACACATACCACTCCACTCTGGGCAGTATAACCTTACGGGTTCTCGGTATCATATACCACTCCACCCTGGGCTATATACCTTACGAGTTCTGGGTATCACACTCATACCACTCCACTCTGGGCAGTATAACCTTACGGGTTCTCGGTATCATATACCACTCCATCCTGGGCTATATACCTTACGAGTTCTGGGTATCAGAGGACTAACCATCCCCCCTAGAGTTGTAAAGAACCAATCCGTCCATTGAGCAATCATTACCCTCTATACGTCTATAAGCACTTCCGACTGAACTATCTCCCATGATCTGCGTACGACCTCGCAAGGTAATACCAGCATCATCCATATTCCCAACCCAGAATATCACCTTTCCATAACTAATACTTAGGTTATCTCATCGCATACCCAGTCACTCAGGGTACTCACATAATCTCTTCATGATTATAATTCAAGTTTTTACTCCCCATAAAAACTCTTTTCTGAACCTCATATTCATTTATCTTTCATGACATCATCAGTCACCAAACAATAAGAAATACTCATCTTATTTAAACTCATCAAGAAATACCCCAACATCAAATTCAATCCTTCAGAATTTCATCACAACATATTCAAACTCTTCGAATATCCACACAACATATCCTATTACTCAGGATATCTACTCACTAAATTCTATTAATCCGACTATCATCTACCTCATATCTCGTACTTCAAGATATTAACGCAACATGTCCAATGATCCTGGACATCACCAAAATATATCCAATACCTCAGGATATCTACAAAACGTATTCGATTCCAAAATGTCAAACACAACATATCCTAACTCTCGGATATCAGCCCTAAACTCTAAAATCTCATTTAAGTTTTCCTTAATCAATTCCAGAACGCTATCGTTCCTTTATGATTAACAACATGACACTCACCAGCCATCATTAATAAAATACTAACCCACATTTTTTATATATCTCAACATGTAACAATTGTTTCTAACTCCGAAATGAAAATACACACACAACAGGTCCTGGGGAACGTGGACTATAAATTCCCTCACTAGAAGTGGTCCACTTCCGAAGCTCAAACCTCGATTCTAGCTTCTTCCCAAACAACTTGGACAATTCCAATTTCATCATTGCCTCTTATCCTCCAGTTTCCTCTACCACAACATCATAACTGAATAGACCTTGATCATTGGAACTTCCTTCCTTTGATCTGTTTGATTATTCTCTCAAGAATCTCCACCGGTCTTGCCTCAACCAACATGTTAGACTGACGATCACAAAAATCTTAGCCAACACCTCACTAGCCTTATGCCAGCATCCACATGTGCCAATGAAGATATATCATCTGATACTGAAATGCCCCACAACTTGGAACAGTCCCACATACCTCAGACTCAATGTAGTCCCATAAATGAATCGGTTAAAACCCACCTCTTAACAGCGCCCTCTTGAGATAACTTATCTCCTACCTAATCAGCATAACCCTTTCGCCGATCTCGCGCTTCTTTCATGTTCAACTCCCAGAAACTCGGACCTCTTCCGTAGTCTCCTGAACATTATAACCAACACCACTAGGTTTGAATCCTCTCATAATCTCTCGGATAGTCAATATTTTCATTTCTCAAACTCATATGCTGAGATTGATCAAGAATCCATTGTCAAAGATTTTCCAGTAGGTATGTAAAACTTCATTCGTTGTTTTTATTTTAATAGATTATTAAAAAATAGCCAATGATATTTATTTAGTTAATAGTAATATAATACTTGTGGAGAGTAACTTTTATTGTCATTGATATATTTTTATTTAATTTGATAATTAATATCTCAGTTTTCAGTTAATATCAATTTTTAGTCAAACTGATGAATATTCACAAATAATATTTTACTTAGACATATATGGTGTGGTGAAGAAGTTCTGGGATCCAGTTAGAATTCCTTACGTTCCAAAAGTGGATGAGGATGACTATCAGTGTATGGCTCTTAGTTTTGAACTTGTGGATCATGAGTAAGTTAAGATATTAAATTTATTTTAGTTTGGGAAATACTTTGTTTAGTATTTACTAAATTTGTCATATTGTAATTGGGAAATGTTTTACAGGGGTAATTTCCTAAAGTGCTTTGCTATTGGAGATGCATGTGTAGATATTATGACTCAGTGGCGTGAGGGAGAATGTGATCTTAATTACATTGAACGTCCAAAGGTATTTTGTGTTTTGCAGTTTTGGAGGATCTCTAAACATGGAGGTAATCTTTTAATTTCAATTTTTTTATGTTTTAATTAATTAGACTCTCATTAAGAATCAACTAATATAGAAAATATTGTGATTGTAGAAGAAGTTTATGCTACTAATTGTGTTGGTTCATCAAAGATTCTGTTGAACCCTGATCTCGATGAACTTAGAGAGACTAAATTCGTGTAAGTAAATTCCTAAAGCAATTTCATAGAGCTATCATTATTAGTCCATCATAGGTTAAATACAAATAGAAACTAATACATTTTTTATTTCCTATTGTAGGTCATTTTTTACTGAAGGGTTTTATGAAGTTGTGAAGGAAAAAACTGAACTTCACTGGTTTTAGTACTAAATATTTTGGAACGCAATGTAAATAAGAACTGTCAGGGTTCTTATTAGCTTTTTAAATTAACGTTTGTATTTATTGTGCTATCTTATTATCAAAACTCCTAGTCTATATTATTTCTTTATGCTTTCTAAAAAACATGTCTTTGCTTATTGGGCTCACATTTTAAAAAACCCGAATTAAACTTTTTAAATACAAAAAATAGGGAATTAACCGCGCTACGCATGGTTTGTTTGTGGTGAAAATTTTACATATTTGGTAAAAAGAGTAGTTATGTAAGTTTATCTTATTTTCAAAAATAAGCTTCATACATAAAAAGCCCCATATTAACGACATGGAAAAGGTGATTACTTTTCACAACAATATTTGAGCGCCAAGAAGAAGATAAATGTGATTAAGCAGATGAGTGCATACATTTTCATTTGCCATAACAAAAGCCAAGCTCATAAGGTAAACCAAATTTCTCTAGATGACTCTCACACCAGTTAGATCTTTCCTTACCTCCAAACGTTTAGGCTTCACCTTCTGTGAGTTTTTCTGTTAATATTAAGTTCACATCTACCTTTCACATGTAACTGTCGTTCCAACAATCTTTTCCTTATGACATCGATCCTTTGTCTTATGTTTCTCAGCCATCTCAATAAAAATTACATGTATTTACATTGCAAAGGTGATAGATTATAGATCGCCGCAGTGACAAAATAAATAAATGAACATATAATAAGCTAAGACTGGCAGTAGTCAGTTTTAAGAACAGCAACTATAAGAAAAGTTGCATTCTGAAGATACTTATTGACAATGTAGATCAACTAAGATGAGTCAGTTTTACAAAAATCTAAGACTACAAATCATGGTCCTTATCCAGCAGAACACAGTTTTACAGAGGAATTGTGTATATATCTACACCACATACAAAATTAACAGAAACTCAGATTCATCTAATGACTCTTTGATGCTTAAACTTAAAACAATAGGCTGAGAATAAAGAGATTGTAGCCAAATTTTAGTCTAAATCTCTCTGAACTCTCTGCTTTGTTCTCTTTCTATCCTTCTGGCATACAACTTATAAAACCACCCAAACACACAAAGATTTCCACACATCATTAATTGTCATTTGAAATGATGATAATCACAAGATAACGTGGAGATAGCTCTTTTCTACATGTAGATAGTTGTAGATTAGGTAAACATAGTAACATGAATTCATAAAATTTGGTGTTTGATATTGGTATTGTTACTCAGTACTCAGCCTGTAGTCAAGGGAGACCTAGCAATAGGAACTTGTCCTATTGGATGCGAGTCCCCTGTCCTTATGCTTTTCCTAAGTAAAAATACAAGTTTAAGTGTGTGGTGTGTATGTGAACTATGGATATATCAATTCCTTAGTCTAACATGTCATTGTAGTACTAAGGTGTCAATCCAAATGAGTGTGATGCTAACAATCAGGATGAGATCAGATATACTTAATTCAAGCCAAGTAAGTTGATGTTGGATTGTCTAACAACCTAAGTGAAACATGAAATATGCAAAATAAATGCTAAGTAAAAATACTAGGGAGGCAGGTGCAGGTGCTAGAGAAGCAGTGCACAAATGCTGTAGGAGTAATGCAACATGTGAAAATGACGAAATAAATTGATGAGATAAAACTAAGTGTGGAAGCTAGCAAGCGAAGATGATAACTAAGACAAGGTAAAATCAACTAAGACAAACAAGCTCTCAAGAATGGGGTAATTGGTCAGTGACTCCTCTGAAATCCATCTAAGGCGCTGACAAACTCAAACAGAGCTAATCCCTAGACAACGGGTTCACAAGCAATCAAATCCACTGTCGTGACAGATGACCTCAAGCTAAGGCAGTTCCAGACTCAGATGTCTCTAATGAAATCTACCCTAACAGGCACTAAGACTCAACCCGTTCTTGTCAATGAACACCCTAAACATCCAATCTCTTAGGCTAGGAATGCAAATCTCTGGCACTAGTTGTTCAAGCGTTTCATCAACCACCTTTTGAGTGTGGAAACACTTAAGATCTAGTTGCAATTGATCAGAGAGAAACTAGCATTAAGAACACTAATCCAGAAGGGATTCACAAATAGCTAAACTTAAACGCCCTAGAAGATCAAAGATTCGTCACTAACCTATCCCATTCTCAAGAACCCTAAAAACTACTCAAACATATTGAAGAATATAAACCCAGAAAATCTAAACTTCTCAGAATTCATTAAAAATAGATTAGAATGATAGATTATTGTAAGAATAACAAGACTGCAAAGAATTAAAGCAAACTAACAAGTGGATTAAAAGAAATCTGAATTCAAAGTCAAGAACAATGAAGAACAAATGAAAAACACTCAAGAACAAAGGGAGAAAACCTAACAATAAAGAGCTTACACTAAAAAAAACGGAATACCCTTTGGACAAAACCCAAAAGGGGTATTTATATGAAAATGCGGAAAAACCCTAAAAATGGGTAAAGATAAAATAAACGGCCAAGTCTTCAGAGGTCGATGCAGCTTGACTAGCGTGTGTGTAGTTAAAGGCCTGGTCGAGCACTCTGCTCGAGCATGTGCTCGAGCACTTCTTGAAATCTGCTCGACGTGTGCTCGATGGAGCTGCTCGACGTGTGCTCGATGGAGCTGCTTGAGGTGTGTTCGATGGAGCTGCTCGACGTGTGCTCAATGGAGCTGCTCGAGGTGTGTTCGATGGAGCTGCTTGAGGTGTGTTCGATGGAGCTGCTCGACGTGTGCTCGATGGAGCTGCTCGAGGTGTGCTCGATGAAGCTGCTCGAGCACCTGTCCCTTTTCTGCCCGAGCACTCGTCAATCTTCTTGGAAATGTGCTCGAGCACGCTGCTCTTTCTGTTGCTCAAGCATTTTGTCTTTCCCCTGCTAAATCACTTTGCTGCAGCTTGCGGCGTGGAACTCTCCGAACGTCCAGACCATCGTCCAAGTACCTAAAATCAACTCCCAAAATGCATATGTATGTAATGCTAATGCGAAATCCTATTATTGATGCTAAATGTGTAAAAAGACTATAAATGGGGTGAAACATATGATGAATGTAGTCCTAGATGATGATAAATTCATGCTAAAACATGCTAAAATAGAGAGATATCAACTCCCCCAAACTCAGTATTTGCTTGCCCTCAAGCAAACAATTCATAAGAAGGGAGAGAGGTTAGAAAATGGGGATTCAAAACCTAAGCAATGCAGTTTTAAACTTGATCAAATTCCCAAGAAGCTATCTTGAATGCGATGCTAACAAGTTCTACTTTTTAAGCTTTAGCCATGCTCGTCACATCACTTACTTAACAATGATTTGGCCTACGCAAGCATTCAGATTCTTCAAACCCTTTAACATTCATTAAGCAGAAACCATGAATCAAGTTTATGCAGTCATTGAACTCATTTGGCTAAGGGAATGGTCAAAGGACAAGAATGGTCCTTAATGTAACTGGTGACACTCATTCTCACTCAAGGGACTCTCAAAGAAAAACTGATCTTTAGAAGAAGGCTAAAGGTTAGGGCCAACCGATGCATACAAGGATAGACTCCCATCTACCCAAACATATACATAATCGAAACCCAAACCTCTAAATCCAATCTCAGGAATGATCCTATTATTACTCTTTGACACTTTTCTGCAATGAATCCCTTTTTGATCAAACTTTTCTTTTTCTTTGTGTTCTAAGGGCGGTTTACCTTAACATTTGCTTAGTCTAGCGGATTGGGTGTCTATCTGAGGCTCTATCTTTAATGTATTTCATACAAGTTTCTCTTTTTCTTTTCATGAGCCTATACATATTTTTTTCTTTTCGTACTACCCAATCCTTTACTAGAGCTTTAATTATGCACATCTCTCTACTTAGAAGTTTCTTTTTTTTTTCCCTTCTCTTTCTCTTTTTTCATTGTTCGACTCATCCCGCTTAGATTATCCTAATTCGTTTCTCCCCAAAATCATGTTCCCACCTAGTCCTAGCTAGTCCATACCGTGAACTAGAGCTAAACGAGAACTTATCCTTGTCAGCTCTAACCTAATACTTTCTACCAAGCTCAGTCTATAAAAAGGCCTCACACACACACATAAAATAATATTGGCTTGAAAGAAAGGTTGGTTCAATGGTGGGGAAACTGTTCCAGTGATGGGAATCAGCTACTTGGATAACAAGGGTGGTAAAAAGATGAAAGATAATCCAAGTATGTATATAGGTATCCATGAGTTCAAGTTCAATGCGTAAACATGATAATTATAAGTCAGGTTATGGTCTAAATAGATAGGGAATGAATGCACTTCACAACAAGCTTCAGCCAAAATCAAATGTCAAGCAATGGATTCAAAGGATGGGGCTGTCCTATGCTTCAAACGTAATCAACATGCACAACAGAACAACTAAGTGGTTCACTAACATTTTGTAGTGCATGCTAGGCTAGGCAAGAATCATCATTATCCCCTATGCAGAAATCCTAGATGAAATGCAACTATACTCAATACTAAAATGCTAATGCAGCTACATGGACACTCTGTTTTTGTGGAATGATTTTTGAAAAATTTTCAAATTTTTATGGTTTTTAGATGCTCATAGATGATGCAAAATTCAAATTAAGAAAACAGGAAGCAATGTTAAATACATCATGAACCCTCCCCCAAACTTAAATTACACAATCCCTTGTGTAATAGAAATCTGGAACAGAGTTTGCAAGCGAAAGCAGAATTAAACTAAGTACAATGATAAATAAAATGGGTTGGAGAGTGATACTTCAGTAGTTGGAGAAGAAAGAGTCGGTGAACTCTTCGATGTCCTCGCGGGAGTACGTTGGTGGAGGGGGTTGGTGCGGCTTGGTAGGTCTGCTCGGTTCTACTGCTTTCCTTTTTCTCTGCCTTGGCTCAAAGGAAGAGTATCGAGGTGGCTCGCCATAGGTGCTGTGCCTAGAACTAATGTGTGTAGAACCGCTTCTCCGCAGGGTACTCGGTTGGGACAGTTCTTCATGTTGGTGAGCAGTGGCGGTTTCGTCTTGTGCTTCGTGTGCGTCAGCGGGGCTCTTGCTCTTTACTTGACTCTTGCTGAAATGCTCCTTCATCTCCTTCCACCCCTCCGTCAATTCCTTCACTGTGCTTTTTAGTGCCTTGATCATTTTATCCTGAGCTTTGTTCCACTTCTGGAGTAACCCTATTCGCTTGTGAGCCTCCCATATACCCTTGTGCTGTTTTTGTGCTGCATACTCTTCGAAGTGAAACGACTTGGGCTGGGTGTCTTCGGATGTGCTCGGGGAGTGAGATCGAGCTGAGTGACCAGGAACATCCTTTTTCACGCTTTTTGGAGGTCTTCCTGCACTGGTTGATAGAGCAATTCGATTGGTGGGCAGAAATCGATGCTAGCACTTGCTAGATCGGTGCAGGGGAGTTGTAGTTGAGCTGGTCCAGCTGTAGGGTGCATGAACTAAAATAGGCATTCTCTTGAACTTGGTGTCTTATTTAGGAAAAATGCTTTCCTGAGGTAGTCCAGGTCCATCCATCTTGGTGCGCAGGGCTCCGAAATCAAAGGTACTTTGCAGGCGACCAGTATGGGTGTGATGACACTTCCAATGCTGAGCTCTCCTTTCAAATTTTTTCTGTGCAGCTTCACACCCCAGTCTGTATAGTTCTGGAACTGATTTAGCATAGTGAAGGTGAGACTTGTATTTTTTCTGTCTCCTAGCAGTTACGTCCCATTCTTAGCGAATTCGAGAAGCCCTTTCAAGGCTAAGTTTATCACTTGCAGCTGACCTTGGTTTACAGGTCCTGTTACTTGGCGCGCAAACATGGTATGCGCAATGGATTTGTGCAGGTATCTCACTGCAGGGTGGCGAATCTGAGTGCTCTTGGACCTAGAAGATGAATAGGGCGTGTCCACTGCTATTATACGCCAAAGGGATTGTAGCTCTTCTTTCGCAAAATCTTCGTCCGATTCTATCCCATTGCTGAAACCATAGAGAGTGTCGAGCTCGGCGGTGGTGAGGGAGTAGAGCTTTCCTCTTACTTTGAATGTGATCCATCCCAGCCCTCCGTCCGAGACGTATTCAGGGTGATCTTCATAGAGGTGAACTTGAAGGGTAGCGAGGAAATGACAAGTTTCAACTTGATAAGCTGGTGAGTTATTTCTCATGAATTTTGTCAGCCCCTAGTGCGAATAGGCATTCAATATCTTCATCTATACCCAATTTCTTCATGGTTGGTCGGTGAGGGTAGCGTGTCCCTACGAAACCTCTAGAAAGGAAGACTGCTCTCATCTCTTTGGCCGTAAGCTTTGGCTCTGTTCTCTCGCTACTCTTTCCTTCCTTAGCCTCCACCTCTGCGCTTCCATCTCCAGATTTCTCACCACTACTCCTAACAGGTCGTTTTCTACGAGCAACCTCTTCCCGGTCTTACGAGAATGCCATGGGCTTTGCTCTACGCTACGGACTCGAGTGCTGAGGGTAATATGTCTCATCGAGCTCCTCTGTGCTTGAGTAGTGGACTCGAGTGTCTCTGCTGCTCTTGACGGGCCTTTTTCCTCGAGCGATTTCTGCCTTGTCTCGTGAGAATGCCTTGGTCTTTGTAGCACGCTGCGGACTCGAGTGCTGAGGATGATATGTTTCATCGAGCTCCTCTGTGCTTGAGTAGTGGACTCGAGTGGTTTCTCTGCTTGAGCGCTCGAGCTGCTCGGGACTTGAGTGCTCGACTCGGGTAGAGTAACCAAGTCCGTGTCTTCTCTCAATTTCAGGCTCTGGTTCAGGTTCAGCTGGTCGTCGACTCTCCGCTGCACGCTTGATCTTCGCGTAGCGCCATGCTAGTAAGGTAGCTCTTGCACGGTTGCGCCAGTCAGGTGCAGGCCCATCAGCTGCACTGGGGTTGCTTGCTTGAGATGTGAAGCTTCGTTTCTCTGCATAGCGCCTAGCAATTGTTTCAGCCTCTGTACGTCCCCGGTTGGTTGTCATCTTAAGGTGTGGTCGGGTAGGTTAGGTTGACGTGGGTGCTGGGCGTAGTAGAGCTCGAGTAGGGTGATAGAAAAATCTTGGATTTAGAAACTTTACGAAAAACTCGAAGATCACGAAGAGCGCAAAGAACACGAAGAACGCGAAGAACACGAAGATCAGAGGTTTTTCGAGATTTTTGCTAAGTGATGAGTTGTGAAGTTGCAAGGATGGGAAGCATTCCTTTTATAGGGAAAACGGGGGGATGAACCTGGACGTGCTAGAAGATAGACGACGCAAGTGGCGGTGGAACGAGACATAGGCACCTAACAAAGAAAAGAAAAAGACATGGGTTAGAAAATTGAAAAGCGTGATTTAGATAAGTCTTGAATACTTAGAAATTATCTCGATTCAATTCAGAAAAATCAAAATCTATATTTTGCCATATATATATATATATATATATATATTTTAGAACCCCTTTTTGCGTTATCGGTGGAGCGCCTCGTCGATCAGTTTCATCGAGCTGTCATTGAGCGTTTTGTCGAGCGCTTCATCGAGCATTTTTGCCCAATCTTCATCGAGCACTTTGCTCGAGCACTTCCATCAGCATCTAATCGAGCACACATCGAGCACATTGCTCGAGCTGACATCGAGCATGTTGCTCGAGCTCTTCATCAAGCATTCTGCTTGAGCTCATTTTCCAGCCTGCTCGAGCACCCATCGAGAACTTATGCTCGATTTATTTTCCTTCTTCCTCCACCCTTTGCGTGCACCTTAGACATTGAGTAAAAACAAATTAGGACAAACTACGAAAATCACGAAATAGAAGCAAATAATATTTACAAGGATAAACATAGGAGTTCCTCCCAAGCGAGCTTGTTTAAAGTCTCTAAGCTTGACTTCCTAGTTTTTAGGCATTGATCGGCTCGTCCAGAGGAATTGTGATCCCCTCTGGAATGTACTCCGCCATGTAAGGTTTGAGCTGCTGCCTATTCACTGTAAACTCGTTACCCTCCTTAGTAAACAAGGTGACAGCTCCATATGGTAACACCTCCTTGATGCTAAATGGTCCAGACCACCTTGACTTCAGTTTTCCTGGGAAGAGTTTCAGTCTCGAGTTGAAGAGCAAGACCTGATCTCCGGCTTTGAAATCTTTACGCAGAATCTTTTTATCGTGAAAGGCCTTAGTCCTTTCCTTATATACCTTCAAACTTTCATAGGCTTCAAGTTTGATTTCTTCCAGCTCGTGCAAGTCCACAGCTTTTTTTTCTTGAGCTGTTCTGATATCGAGATTCAGAAGCTTTGTTGCCCAGAGCGCCTTGTACTCAACCTCTACAGGTATATGGCAAGCCTTACCGTACAGCAGCTGAAATGGGGTCCTCCCGATTGGAGTCTTGTAAGCGGTTCTGTAAGCCCATAGAGCATCGTCGAGCTTAGTTGCCCAGTCTCTCCTTGATGTGCCTACAACTCTTGCCAGGATGGCCTTAATTTGCCTGTTAGAGACATCAACTTGGCCACTGGTTTGAGGGTGGTAAGGTGTTGCCACCTTGTGCTTTACTCCATGTTTTCTTAAAAGATTCTCAAAGACCTTATTGATGAAATGAGAACCTCCGTCACTGATCACTATTTTGGGGACTCCAAACCTGGGGAAAATGATAGTTTTGAACATCTTCAATACCACCTTCGCATCGTTAGTGGGACTGGCTATGGCTTCGACCCATTTTGATACATAGTCTACGACAACCAGTATGTAGCTGTTTCCAAAAGAAGGTGGGTTGAAAGGTCCCATAAAATCGATTCCCCACACATCAAATATTTCAACCTCAAGGATGGGATTCTGAGGCATCTCATTTCTCCTGCCTATGTTCCCCATTCTTTGGCATGAATCACATTTGGTGATGAAATCTTGGGTGTCTTTGAACATTGTTGGCCACCATAGACCAGCTTGGAGTATCTTTACATTGGAGTAGCGAAAATGGCCTCTATGAAATGTGGAATAAAAAATTTAAAATTTTTTTTTTAAACAAACCTAACTCTTTCTTGTAGAGATACGGCTCATCCCAGTAGTAATGGTTGACGTCTCTGAAAAATTTCTTCTTGTTGTACGCATCGAGACTGCTGGGGATTTCACCGCTCACTAAGTAGTTAGCTAAATCCGCAAACCATGGTGATTTTTCTTTCGCTAGTGCCTGGACAGTCTTTAGATCAGCCCTTTCGCACTGGGTATTTTCGAAGGTCTAGACTAACATCAGCTATTCTTCTGGCATGGAGTCATCGATTCGCAATGGGTCTTCAATCCTCATCCGGGATAGGTGATCAGCTACCCCATTTTCTATTCCTTTCTAATCAACTATCTCCATGTCAAATTCTTGTAGTAATAGAATCCATCTCAGCAACCTGGGTTTGGTGTCTTTCTTTACGTAGATGTGTCTTAGTGCTGAATGATCTGTGTAGACTACCACCTTTGATCCCACTAGGTAGCTTCTGAACTTTTCAAACGCAAAGACTACTGCAAGCAAATCCTTCTCCGTGGTAGCATATCTCCTTTGAGCTTCATCTAAGGTTCTGCTCGCATAGTAGATCACCTACAACTTTTTATCTATTTTCTGACCTAACACTGCTCCAACGGCATAGTCTGAGGCGTCGCATATGATTTCAAACGGATAGTCCCAATTTGGAGCTTGGACTATTGGGGTTGAGATCAACGCTTCCTTTATCAACTGGAAGGCTTTCAAACATTCAGAGTCAAAGACGAATTCTTGCTCCTTGCAAAGTAACCTGGTGAGCGGTCTGGCTATTTTTGAGAAGTCTTTTATGAACCTTTTGTAAAAACCAGTGTGACCAAGGAAACTCCTGATATCCTTGACGTTCTTAGGTGGTTGCAACTGCATTATTACATCGATTTTGGCTTTATCTACCTCAATGCCTTTCTCAGAAATTTTGTGCCCCAAGACAATCCCTTCTCTAACCATAAAATGACATTTCTCCCAATTCAGGACCAGATTTGTTTCTTCGCACCTGGTAAGCATCCTGAACAAATTCAACAAACAGGAAGAGAAGAAGGAGCCATACACAGAAAAATCATCCATGAAGACTTCCACCATCTCCTCTATTAAATCTGAAAAGATAGAGGTCATACACCTCTGAAACGTTGCAGGTGCATTACATAAACCGAAAGGCATTCTTCTGTAAGCAAATGTGCCATATGGGCAAGTGAAGGTGGTTTTTTCTTGGTCATTTGGATGTATTGGGATCTGAAAGAACCCACTATATCCATCTAAGAAACAGTAGTAAGGGTGGTTTGCAAGTCTTTCTAACATTTGATCAATAAATGGCAAAGGAAAATGATATTTTCTAGATGCTGCATTTAACTTTCTATAGTCTATACACATCCTATGACCAGTTATTGTCCTAGTGGGTATAAGCTCATCTTTATCGTTCCTCACCACTGTTATACCACCTTTCTTAGGGACACAATGCACTTGGGATACCCAGGTACTATCAGAGATAGGGTAGATAACTCCAGCATCTAGCAATTTAAGAATTTCTTTCTTAATAACCTCTTTCAGGTTAGGGTTCAATCTTCTTTGAGGTTCAATGCTAGCATATGACTCATTTTCAAGATTAATTCAGTGAGTGTACAAACTAGGTGATATACCCTTAATGTCATCAAGTGAATATCCAATTGCTTTCCTAAACTTTCTCAACTCGGTCAACAGCGATTTCAACTCATCATCACTAAGTTTATCATTTACTATGACAGGGTAAGTGGAGTTAGGTCCAAGAAACACGTACCTTAGCCCTGTTGGGAGTGGTTTTAGCCCGACCTTAGGTGCCCTGAGTTCCAACCAGTCGTCCGAGTGGGTGGACTCGAGCAGTGGGTGTTGGGCATGCTCAGTTTCAGCTTCTACTGATGCAACAACCTCTCCATCTGTTCCCACCAGTTTCTCAAACTCTTCTTCGCCTTTAATTTCCTTGTGAGAGTCTAGCATCGTCTCATAACTCAAGGTTTCTTTGTATAAGTAGCCGTTTTCACCGTCCTTGGTTAAAGCTGTCTGAAGATGGTCTTTTTCATTTAGCTCCTCAAGTAGCTCATCTGCAAGGTGATCCATTTCTTCAATCCAAAAGAACTGGCCTTCAATCGTAGGCTTCATCATTGTATCTCTGATGTCAAAGTGCATTTTGAGATCTTTGCCCATATTAAGTTGAATTTTCCCTTTTTGGACGTCAATGAGAGCACCCGCAGTAGCAAGGAGGGGTCTTCCTAGAATCAAAGGATCTTTTGGCTCTTCATCCATCTCTAACACCACAAAGTCAGTGGGAACCACTATGGTTCCAATTCGGAGAGGGAAGTCTTCTAGCATGCCATGCAGAGTTCTCACAAATCTATCAGCCAAGATAAAAGAGATGTTGGTGGTTTTATACTTGTTAAAACCCAACTTCTTAGCTACTGAAAGTGGCATGAGGCTTATAGACGCTCCCAAGTCGCCGAGATAATTTTGAAAAGTTAATGGCCCAAGAGAGCATGGCAATGTGAAACAACCTGGATCTGGTAGCTTGACGATCCTCTTTTGAATAATGGCGCTGAACTGATGACTCACTACTACCATTCCTTTCACTTTCTGGATTCTTTCTGTAATTGCATCTTTGATCCACTTGTGAGATTGAGGTAAAAGTGCCAATGCATCAAGTATGGGCATTTTGACCTCAATTTCTTTAATGTGCTTGTCGAAGATAGCTCTGTATCTCTCCACTCTGTCCTTGTGAAATCTCCCTGGGTAGGCGAGTTTAGGCTTGTAAGGAGGAGGGACGAATGGTGCTTTCTTGTCTTCGGAAGGTGCAATTTTATCAACTGGGGATGGCTGGACTCGACTTGTAGGTCGAGTTGATGTGTTGAGCTGGTCAGTCGAGTTGGAGTTTTTCTGTTCATCTTGTTCCTCTTTCTGACATAAATCCTCCCCAGCTTGGAATTCACTGTCCGCGGTGATAGGAGTGGTTCCTGCCCTTTCTGGTAGTTCTTTTCCGTTCCTCAAGGTAATGGCATTGATTTGAGCAAAGTCCTTAGGATTTTGGATTGCCTTTCCTGGGAGTTGTCCAGGGTGCGGTGTGGAAGACGTGGATGCAGACTTGTTCTCCAGGTATTTAATTTTGGAGTTCAGTGTCTCGAATTTATTGTTGAGGGTATCATAGGCGTAGTCCGACTGATTATTTAGTTCAGGAAACCTCTTTGCAGTTTCCATTGTACTGGCAGATTGACCTTGGAGTAGCTGCTGCATCATACTTCGCAGGTCTTGATCATGGGCAGTAGGTGTTGGAGCTTGCTGTGGTGTAAAACCAGGTGGTTGACCTATGACGTCCTGTGGGTTGTACCTTCCTTGGAAATTTTGCTTAGGAACAAAACCTTGAGTTTGATTGTAGGGGACAAAAGGTTTGTTTTGTTGCGGTGGTGGTGGAGGGTATACTTGATCTTGCGGGTTTTCCACGTTGTTACTTCTGTAAGACAAGTTAGGGTTGTTCTTGTAGTTAATGAAACCTTTGTTATAGCCACCTTGATTCTGAACATAGCTAACTTCTTCGATTTGGTCAGCCTCCCCATCTTGAACATGAAAAAGTTCCTCTTCATTTGCAAAGTGAACGTGTCTCTGCTGGCTGAGGATGAATTTATCAAATTTTTCATTCAGAGACTTGATCTCTTTCCTAGTCCTCTCGTCGAGCACTCTGCTCGAGCACTTCTTGAAATCTGCTCGACATGTGCTCGATGGAGCTGCTCGACGTGTGCTCGATGGAGCTGCTTGAAGTGTGTTCGATGGAGCTGCTCGACGTGTGCTCGATAGAGCTGCTCGAGGTGTGTTCGATGGAGCTGCTTGAGGTGTGTTCGATGGAGCTGCTCGACGTGTGCTCGATGGAGCTGCTTGAGGTGTGCTCGATGAAGCTGCTTGAGCGCCTGTCCCTTTTCTGCCCGAGCACTCGTCAATCTTCTTGGAAATGTGCTCGAGCACGCTGCTCTTTCTCTTGCTCAAGCATTTTGTCTTTCCCCTGCTCAATCATTTTGCTGCAGCTTGCGGCGTGGAACTCTCCGAATGTCCAGAACATCGTCCAAGTACCTGAAATCAACTCCCAAAATGCATATGTATGCAATGCTAATGCGAAATCCTAGTATTGATGCTAAATGTGTGAAAAGACTATAAATGGGGTGAAACATATGATGAATCTAGTCCTAGATGATGATAAATTCATGCTAAAACATGCTAAAATAGAGAGACATCAGTGTTTCAAGAGATTAGTTTTTTATAAGTTGTGTTTTGAAATAAAAATATGACTATATAGATGGAAATTAAGAAATATAAAGTTGAGATACTTACATGGCGAATCATATGATCTGAAATATTGGCTTCCCTTCATAGCCTAATTGAATGCTAATAGTTACTATTCGGCTTTTCATAGCTAGTGTTGGAGTACTTCTTGGTGTCCCTTACGCCATAGTATGTCTGTCGACTCTCTCTTTCTTCTCACACCTGAAAGTTAAGAATATATTTCTAAGACAGCGCACTGCAAACTAAATGAAGAGATAGAGTTCTCATATGTTGAAGATATGGCCAAATTTCATAAATTCAATGCCACTTGCTGAGAAAATGACTTGCCAGTTGTTGTCTCATTTCCAGTGGACCTACTATTGTGGTGTTGATCCTCACAGGTCGTCAACGACTATAAAAGGTCCATGGCCTTGCTGATACACATCATTTTTATCTTTTCTTCTTCCCAGTTTTTTGCTTTTTGTAGCTTTCGTCATGTCAATGAGGCAAGTGGACATTTGTTTTGCTTTATATGTGCACAATATTTTATGTTAACATACATGGAGAAGAGTAGTAAATTCAGTGTGAAGTAGGACATCTGAACTATTTATTTTATTATGAGCTAGCAGTATTATTTGGCGAAATAAGATAGTCAATCATCATTAGAACACAAACGCCACATTAAGCTATGAAATCTTACACTGTTATAAAAAACCTACAGAAGCCACTATTATGAAATTTAGAGCACATTCTTACCATCTGCAGCAGAACAGAGGAGTGCACAAACGATACTTCTTCTACAATATTTGAAAAGCCACAACCGCTTGATTGGGTTGTTGTTCATTACGAACTCGTTTATGTTCCAAAATCTGTCTACACAATGTACTGCCTACAACATCAAATCGATTTTAGTATATCAGGAGAGGACCACATATAAATCCGAATAGCCAATTTGGATATGAAGAAGAAAATTTAGAGATTGAGAAGTTAGAGGATATAGATCAACAAAAAAATGCATGATGACTTAAGCAGGGATATGAAGATATTCATAAGTTAAAATTGGTGGGTTTTATAGAGGTTTAATCACTTACTCTTGATCGTTGATTTTTCTTTACCCATGTTTCACATCATACGGCGTAGCCAGCGTTTGGGAAGATGACCACAAGATCTATGGTGGTCTCAGGCGTCAGAGAGACGGGAAACTCTGCACAATATAATTTCAATAGATGATCAAACCTAATTATGCTGAAGAAAGGCAAAGTAGACGTTTTATTTGTTAGATTTGAGACGATCCTTAAGAGTAAGTGATTAAATGGACGGAAGGAAGAACGATTCATCTTTCTTCAAGTTATTAGGTTATCCTAATAGAGAATTCGAAGCGTTAGATCTCGGGAGACGATGTAAGCTGTATTGAGTTTTGCATATGCCACGTGGCACAAAGTAGGAACATGGAAGATAGTTTCTAGAATATGCTGATGTGGCACGTTTTTAGAAAGTGTTGTTTTGCTGAGTTGGACACTTTCAGAGGCCTCAAACTCTTCCTTTTATTTAGTAGAGATGTAAATCAAGTGTATTCAGTCCAACATATGATCTATTAATTTTGAAAACATAATCGTAAAAGAAACGTTAATATAAATTAAAATTTTAATATATTATGAAAACCGTTATGATATCAAATAGATTGTGCATTAATGTTGAAACGTGATTAGGAGGGTATTTCATAAACGGTTTGAATTGAATCCTTTACAACTGTAACATACTAAAATCTTAACGAATTTTAGATAATTATGTTTCTTTATATATATATTTTGTAAATCTTATTTATTATATGAAAATCGTAAACACTTATGGTTATGTTCATAAGTGTAACAATCCAATTATATCTTCATCTTCAAATATTTTTATCATCAATAAATTTTATCTCATATTTAGCAATATCAATATTCATCTATTTAACTCAATCTTAAAACAATATAAGTGGATATTTACCCAAAGATTCGATTATTTAAATATTTAGGTAACTTCTTTAGTTATGAAATCTTCCAATAAAAAATATACTTCTCAGTAACCAAATATTCTCAAATTTTGAATGTAATCGTTTTGGAGCCAAAACACTTTCCAAATTTTTATAGAATCCCTAAGTTCATACGAGTCTTTAAATAGAGAGTATTCTCTGATAATTTGGACAAATGATGAGAATTACTTGGATGGTACATTGCAAGAGGATTACTTGGTTGGTAAGTAACTTACAAAAATATCTTAGTAAGAATATAATAACAGTTTTAGCATTTTAATTATCTTAATAATAATACTTATCTTTTTTTCGTAGACGTCATTGGACAAATGATGAATGTAACTCAGGTAGAAGATATACCTATTAATGGCAAAGACACCAAGAAGATAACTGTTGAGCTTCGTGATGTAAAGTAAATAATCAAAATTATGAGTAATGGATAACAAAAAAATTACTTATAATACATCATATTTATATCTTAATTATTTTTCCAAAATTCAGTGATATTTGGTGTTCTTCTGTTCTCTGGGGTGCTTTTGCCGACTATGTGAACACTAATGTACAAGCTTCACCTGGAACCGTCATGATTTCTGTGATCAAGTTTAGAAAGATCAAAGTTTGGAAAGGTAGTTAGTTTAAATTATAAAATTTTAAATATCTGTTGATTAATTTAAATTTTGAAATTGTATTTAATTTGCTATTTTTCATATTGCTGTTTAACTAATTTTTATGAATACGCCAGATAATTGTTCGATCTCCAATGCTTACAATTGCTCTGGTGTTCTCATTAACCCTGATTTTATTCCACCAATTTTAGGGCAATGTAAGTCTAACTTCTATTTATTATTTTCGACATCTAGAGATGTTAATAATTAAAAATAGGCAATAATTATTATAGTTTTACTTAAATATTATTTAACTCACAGGCTCCCAAAAGATCATGCTGTTCTTGCCATTGTTAATTCAAATTTTGTTGCCTTGCTCGGTGGTGTATCTGATAGAGATGATTTCTTTTTACACACTCCTCGAAAGATCATAGCTCAAATTTTGGAAGCAACAGAGGTATTAACATATCTTACTCATTATTTCGTGTTATAAATTAATAACTAATAATCTATTTGTTCGTATAAAAGATTTCTAAGTGCATTCTTATGTGCACTATCGAGGGTGTTTATTCTGATATTACTGGAGTTGCAAAGATTGTTCTAAAAAGGTTTTAACAGTGCCTATCTATGATTCTGATGAGGACGAGGTAGAGGGATTCTTGCGTCACAAGTTTGAATGTGTTAAATGCAAGACAGACAATCCTAAACTTATCCCAAGGTAAATTTAATTAAAATTTGTCGATAGTTGTTCTTTGATGATGTTTTAACTAATAATATTTTTTAAATAGATTCAAATTGCACATTTGTGTTGGTGATGGATCTGGGAACATCAAACTACTCATTTTTGATAATCTAGCTCAGCAGCTGATTGGTCACACTACTTCTGAGTTAATACCAAAAGACAATGATGAGGTTTTTAATTTTTATTCTTCTTTAATCTATGTGTTCAATCAAGAAGAATTCTATTGTCTACTTTTTTGTTGTTATATAAATACTAATTCCTAAATTTTATAATAGATTCAAGAGTCTCATGCCATACCGAATGCAATTCACAAAGCCAGTGGAAAAAACATTGCTCTTCAAAGTTGCCATTGACAAAGAACATTTGGTGTACAAGCATGATACCTACAAGGTCTTAAAAATCATCAATGATGATGATTTGGTTAGTGATTTTTCTGACAAAGACTCACATGAGGTATTTTTTTACTATTTACTGAAATATTAGTATCTACTGCAACTATTAAAATCGCAAACTTTAGTATTTGATTATATTTTCATAGGAGACAAGGGACACAATCTTACATGTCAATGCAGTTGGCTTAGAATCTGCTGAGGTATACAATAACATTCTCACAATAATTCAATGTATGATAAAGTTGAAAAAATATTTGTTACAATCCCTTATATTATTTTGTAGGTTCCAAAACTTCTGACTGATATTGGAGAATTGAAACAACCGCACCCATTTTTTTTTTTAACAGATAATAATATTCCCATAAATATTAAAATCTCACACTTTTAATTAAATTAAATAATTCAAGAAAATCCATATTAATTTAATTAACTCAGCTTAACAAAATTAAACCATCAAATAAAACACACAAAAACACAACCTTAAATTAATCCATTGATTAAACATGATTAAAATCACCACAATAATGACCTAAATTTCGAAACTTGAATCACATTACTTCCAAAATTATTAAATAATTTAACCAAATTTCTAACATGATTTTAACTCCAAAAATCATAAAATATATAATTCGCAACAATTCAACAATTATTCGAATTAAACAAAATCAATCATAAAAACCTCAACCGAGTTCTAGATCATCCCCTCTTAGTGAGACAATCCTCCCATCTACAAGCTATATACACAAATGATTTAAATTATTTAACGTATTTAAACACAAAAAATACCAAATTAAATTAACTATCTCAAGAAAACACTCGATCTAGATCACCCGAGATCATACACGACCTATATTCATGCAAAACACATCAAATAATTAATTCGTTTAGATAAGCTTATGGTCATGCACTCACCTTAGCCAAGCACATAAATTTTCGTGACAAAATTCTGCAATTTCCTGGAACTCGCGGGATGAATAAACACTAGATTTCCCAACGCACACCTAAAATATTAATAAAATTATAAAACTTGTGCATGAAGAAAACTACTTCACATTTCTAATAATCACAAAAGGACAAAATAAAGATGATTCACGCGAATCATCTTCTTCCCTGCGACTCTGCCACCTCACCGCGCACCAACGTCACCGGCGATCCCTCCGATCAACACCCACGATCACGGCACCAACACTCACACGTCACGACTCCTCATCCCGACACATCGCCCATCGCGATCTCTTGTGACAACGCCACCAATCATCTCCGAACAATACGGCGATGCTGTTATCTTCACCGACCAACACCATCTCCGATCATCAACCTCCGACATTGCCACCGTACATGATCAAAACCTCATCACGTCACCACCGTGACTCATCATCGATCACCATCCATCATCGATCAACTATGAGACAACCGATTACAAAAGAGAGAACCTTACCTTGATGAGATAGAGGAGGCGCAAGCTTCCCATGCAAGGCACCGGCCAACCGCAACGATCAACACCACCACGAAGCTCTGCTCTCTCTCTCCCTCTTCTTTTCACACCACCAGTTCTCCTCTCCTCTCTTCTCCTATCGCCAAAACACAGCAACTCCTCTTCTCTCTTCTTCTCTCCTTGCCACACACGTTACTTCGTTTCCTTTCTCTCACGCCACCACGGTCAAGACTCAACTCTCTCTCTTCTTTTGCTCGATGGAGGCGACAAAACTTTAAGGGAATAGGGGAAACTTCTACGGCGTGACTTATAGAAGAGAGTATAGGGTTTTGGCGATGGTTTTTAATAAACCAATAGGAGATTAGAGTTTTTGGTTTAATTAAACCATGAAATTCAATAAAACTGAAAAACCAAATTAACCCGAAATTAATTCATTTTTGGACCAATTAATTTAAACCGAGATTTAAAATAAAATCAAATCACTTAAACTCCCTCGGTTAATTAATTAACCCGCAAAAATATAAATTTAATTTTTCTGTTCCCGGGACACGGGCGTTACAATTCTCCCCCACTAACATAGATTCGTCCTCGAATTTAACGCTCCAGTCCATCCGTATTAAACTCAACGCACAATCATCACAACCCTTGACTAACCTGGCCAACACACACCGATCACAAGATCAAACACTATTGATCTCTGAGGTCTACATTCAGTCACTGGCTTAAGACTCCGGTCATAAACTCATTGCTCACAACTCAAACTTATACCTCTCCACTCTAAGACACCAAGTCTTATGAGTTCTGGGTATCCATACCACTCCGCTCTCAGGCCACAAAGTCCTTCGACCTCTCGGTATCAACTCATGCCACTCCACTCAGGGTAATATAACCTTACGAGTTCTTGGTAATCACATGCCACTCTACTCTGGGCTATACACCTTACGAGTTCTCGGCATCACACTCATACCACTCCACTCTGGGCAGTATAACCTTATGGGTTCTCGGTATCGCATACCACTCCACCCTAGGCTATATACCTTATGAGTTCTGGGTATCATACTCATACCACTCCATTCTGGGAAGTATAACCTTACGGGTTCTCGGTATCACCTACCACTCCACCCTAGGCTATATACCTTACGAGTTCTCGGTACCAGAGGAACTATCCATCCTCTCTAGAGTTGTACAGGACCAGTCCCGTCCTTTGAGCAATCATGACCCTCTATACATCTATAAGCACTCCCGACTGAAACTACCTCCCGTGATCCGCATACGACCCTGCAAGTGATGTGATCATGGATAGCTCACAGAAAGCAGCTTGACCCCGAGGATGCTTTGGCCGTACCAAGTGGACCAATGACAAGATCGAGAGCTAAAGAGTTTCAGAACGCCATCACCGCATTACTCACTCAAGTTCAACCGACTGAAGCTCAGTTCTAGAACATGGAAAATCAAACCGTCTTGGTTGCTCGAGAGGACTAATAACGGGTGATTCGTTTGTACTCTTTTTCCTAGCCTTTGGTTTTTTCCCAATGGGTTTTCCAAAAGAAGGTTTTAATGAGGCAAATGGGTCACTCTAATCCATCTTAGTCCACAAGAGTTAAACAAGTTTGGTCCAGGTCCAAGTCTAATAATTTTTGGATTTATCTTTTGAAGTCTCAAGCCCAAAGAAGAGATTAAATCAGCCCATCTCAATAATCACCTGATTAAAATCGGCCAAGGGAGTGGAAGAGGTGGCTTGGGAGACTCCAAGAGATATTCCAAACTAGTTAATGTTTTCTTAATTTCCTATGAATTAATTCTAGCTTTTTCTTTACTCCATCTTTCTTTAAAACTCTTTTCTTGTACTCATTTTTGCATCAACCAAGTTTTTTTTATTAAAAATTGAGAGTGTTTTCTCTTGTGTTCTTTGAAGAACAAAGCTGATTGTTGGTGAGTAATATCCTTCAATCGATCCGAATCAAGGTGTGTCATATCCGCGATTCAAACCTTGGCGATTTCAAGTGTGTCATATCTTGGAAAAGTCATTTAGGAAATATCCAAGGCCTTCCGCAATCTTGGTGCGATCCATTCACTCCACCTCTATCTATCTATCTATCTATCCACTCCTTTCATCTTACCCCTCGAAAGTGCCGATTCTAGGAGGATCATATCAAGTGGTATCAGAGCACACTTTCGGGTTTGGTATTTGTCTTATCATCTTCTCACCTTTTCCATCTTCTTACATCCTCTATCTTTTCATTTTCAATTTCTTTTATCTTCTCTAGTCTTTCTTTTCTATTTGATCAGATCAATAGTTTGGGGGATTAGTCAATTTATTTTTATTTTGATCATAATTTTCTTTTTGATCTCTATTTAGTTCTAGTTTTAATTCTGAGTTGTTTTAAAAAAAAAAAAAAAAAGAAGAAGTTGATCGGACCAAAAAAAAAAAGGAAAAAAAAAAATTTTATTAGTCCAAAATTAATTAGCTTAGGGGGGTTTTATTTTTCTAATTTTATCTCCTTAATTTTCTAATCCTTGATCTGTTCATTAAAAAAAAAAATACTAAACTCTTTTCTCTTTTCTTTCTATCTCAAGTCCATTGTTTCGAATTTGTGTTGTTGGCGTTGGTCATCCGATTTGATCAGTTTTGTTCCACACGAACCATTGAAAAAATCGTTGAGAGAGATCATTTTGAGTGCTGAGTGATGGAGTGAATAAAAAGGAGAGAAACACTTGTGAGAATCGACTTTTTATTACTAATGTTTGTTAAGTGTGCAGGGAAAACAAAATCAATATGTCTAATCATTCCAGCGAAGAAGTTAAGAGCACCAACCGAGCTCAAAGAAGAAGAAATAACACTCTGGACATGCAGACCTTAGTGGTAGAAATGAGGCGGATGGTGAGAGAAGAGATGGTTGCAGTCAATGCAAGGATCGATACAATTCAAGAGTCCGTTAATCAAGGATTATTGCCGAATACTGCTGCTAGAAGAAGAAGAGCACGACCTCAAGAAGAAGCTGATGGGGATGACTTGAATTATTACAGCAGAGGGAGCCAAGCTTCTAATCAAAGTGAAAGAAGGCCGAGACGAGTAAGAGAAGCTAGGGGTCGAAATGAAGACAATCTCAGTGGACTTAAGTTGAAGATACCACCATTCCATGGAAAAAATGATCCGGATGTCTACTTGGAGTGGGAGAAAAAAATAGAGCTCGTGTTTGATTGTCAAAATTATTCGGAGCAAAAGAAAGTTCAAGTAGCGGCAACGGAGTTTTTTGATTATGCAATTAATTGGTGGGATCAGATTGTGACGAGTCGAAGACGAAACCAAGAACCGCCCGTAGTCACTTGGGAAGAGTTGAAAAATCTGATGAGAAAAAGATTTGTTCCAAGCCATTATCATAGGGAGCTGCATCTAAAGCTTAGGCGTCTAACTCAAGGAAATAAGAGTGTGGAGGATTATTATCAAGAGATGGAGTCTCTAATGCTTAAAGCTGATATAGATGAAGATGCTGAGGCGACAATGGCCAGGTATTTGAGTGGTTTAGCTCGGGATATTCAAGATATAATGGAGCTTCAAAATTATAAAAATTTGGAAGAAATGCTTCATAAGGCTGTGTTGGTTGAACAGCAAATTAAGAGGAGAGGTACTTCTAGACTGTCCTATGGAGCTGGAGCGGCTAACGCTAGGACGAGTTACGGCCGAGAGGATAGGACTGTTGCCAAGCCAAAACCGGATCCTAAGTGTTTCAAGTGTCAAGGGAGAGGACACTACGCCAACGAGTGTACCAACATGAGAACTATGATTTTATTGGATAATGGCGAGATTGAAACTGAGGAGGAAAAGCGTGAAAGTGATGGTGAAACCGAGGATGAGGGCATAGAGTTACCAGCCACTGGAGAATTATTGGTAACAAGACGTTCTTTGAGTATTCAAGTTAAAGATACTGTCCAAGAGCAGCGGGAGAACTTGTTTCACACAAGATGTTTGGTACAAAGTAAGGTCTGCAGCCTTATTATTGATGGTGGAAGTTGTACTAATGTGGCTAGTGAAACAATGGTGAAGAAGTTAGGGCTGGAAGTTAAGAAGCATCCGAAACCTTTTAAGCTTCAATGGCTTAATGATGCTGGTGAAATGACCGTGAGCCACCAAGTATTGGTTCCTTTAACCATAGGCAAGTATGAGGACGAAATTTTATGTGATGTCTTACCTATGGAGGCCGGCTATATACTACTTGGAAGACCATGGCAGTTCGATAGAAGGGTCTTACATGACGGTTTTACTAATCGTTACTCTTTTGAGTTCAATGGCCGAAAGACGATACTTGCTCCTTTGGTGCCACATGAGGTTCATCAAGACCAACTTCAGCTGCAACAACAAGGAAAAACCATTGTGAGTGAACCCCTAAACACGCCACCTCAAAATAAAAATGAGAGTTTAAGAAAAACCAAGAAAAAGGCTTGTGAGAGTAAACCCGTGAGGCATTCAAATTTCTTTGTGAGGTCTAATGTGGTTAAGAGAGCTTTATTCTCTCAACAACCCGTTCTTTTATTTATTTACAAGGAAACTTTGCTGAACCATACTAACCTTGTACCGGAGTTGCCGAGTAAAATCTCTTCTATTTTGCAGAATTTTGAAGACGTCTTTCCGGAGGAAAACCCTAAGGGATTGCCACCCATCCGTGGGATTGAACACCAGATCGATTTTGTGCCGGGAGCCTCACTTCCCAACAGGCTAGCATACAGAACCAATCCGGTGGAGACTAAGGAGCTTCAAAAGCAAGTGAGTGAGCTGATGGACAAAGGATACATACGAGAGAGCATGAGCCCTTGTGATGTGCCGGTGCTGCTTGTGTCGAAGAAGGATGGGACTTGGAGGATGTGTATTGATTGTCGAGCCATCAACAATATCACTGTAAAGTATCGCCACCCTATCCCTCGTTTAGATGATATGTTAGATGAGCTGCATGGTTCTAGCATATTTTCAAAAATAGATCTTAAGAGTGGATACCACCAGATTAGGATGAAAGAGGGTGACGAATGGAAAACTGCGTTTAAAACGAAACATGGCTTGTATGAATGGTTAGTTATGCCATTTGGATTAACCAACGCACCTAGTACTTTTATGAGGTTGATGAATCATGTTTTAAGGAGCTTCCTTGGAATTTTTGTTGTTGTTTACTTTGATGATATCTTAGTTTACAGCAAAAGTTTAGAAGAGCATGTTAATCATCTAGAAGCGGTTTTGATGGTACTTAGGAAAGAGGAACTCTATGCTAATCTAAAGAAATGCACCTTTTGTACGGATAACCTTGTGTTTCTAGGTTTTGTCATAAGTGCAGATGGCATCAAAGTGGACGAAGAAAAGGTTCGAGCTGTCCAAGAATGGCCCAGTCCGAAAACCGTAGGAGAAGTGAGAAGTTTCCATGGACTTGCGGGATTCTATCGGAGATTTGTGAAGGACTTCAGTACCATAGCTGCTCCTCTCACTGAAGTGATCAAGAAAAATGTCGGATTTAAATGGGAAGAGGTACAAGAAGAAGCATTCCGAGTGTTAAAGGATAAACTCACCAATGCACCACTTTTATCTTTACCAAACTTTCTTAAAAATTTTGAAATTGAGTGTGATGCATCTGGTGTAGGTATTGGAGCTGTCTTGATGCAAGAGAAGAAGCCCATTGCCTTTTTCAGTGAGAAGCTTGGAGG
The DNA here is from genome assembly GCA_028015245.1 of Cardamine occulta. Taxonomy (NCBI): domain Eukaryota; kingdom Viridiplantae; phylum Streptophyta; class Magnoliopsida; order Brassicales; family Brassicaceae; genus Cardamine; species Cardamine occulta. The sequence goes on along the minus strand of CM051364.1, from coordinate 11,290,736 downwards.
AGCTACATTGAACTATCCAACCTACGACAAGGAGTTGTACGCGCTTGTCCGAGCATTGCAAACATGGCAGCACTACCTCTGGCCGAAGGAGTTTGTCATTCATACTGACCACGAGTCTTTGAAGCATCTAAAGGGTCAGAAAAAGCTCAACAAGAGGCATGCTAGGTGGGTAGAATTCATCGAAACATTTCCCTATGTGATCAAGTACAAACAAGGTAACGAAAATATAGTTGCTGATGCCTTATCTCGAAGGTACGCCTTGATTTCTACTCTGGATGCTAAACTTCTGTGATTTGAACACCTTAAAGATCTTTATCAAGCTGATTCTGATTTTCAAGAGATTTTTAAGTCGTGTGATAAGTATGCTTTTGGGAAATATTTTAGGCATGACGGAGTTCTTTTCTATGAAAATCGGTTATGTGTGCCTAATTGTTCCGTGAGAGATTTGTTAGTTAGGGAAGCACATGGAGGAGGCTTGATGGGGTATTTTGGGATCTCCAAAACTTTAAAAGTGATGCAAGAACACTTCTACTGGCCGCAAATGAAGAGAGACATCGAAAGAATTTGTGGGCGATGTGTCACGTGAAAATAAGCCAAATCGAAGGTACAGTCCCAAGGTATGTACACGCCCTTGCCTATTCCTGATCAGCCTTGGACTAACATTTCTATGGATATTGTGCTTGGATTACCTAGAACTAGGACTGGAAAAGATTCAATCTTTGTTGTTGTCGATAGGTTCTCTAAAATGGCACATTTTCTTACCTGTCATAAAAAGTTCTTTTAAAAAAAAAAAAAAAAAAAAAAAAAAAAAAAAAAAAAAAAAAAAAAATAAAAAAAAAAAAAAAAAAAAAAAAAAAAAAAAAAAAAAAAAAAAAAAAAAATAACAAGTGTTAGGTAGTATAAGATGATCTTTGAAGAGGGAGACCACGTTTGGATTCATCTAAGGAAGGAAAGATTTCCGGCTGAGAGGAAGTCTAAGTTGATGCCTAGGATTGACGGTCCATTCCGAGTCACAAAGAGGATCAACGATAATGCTTACCAACTCGATCTCCAAGGTAAGTACAATGTGAGTTCAAGCTTTAACGTTGCTGACTTAATCCCTTTTGTTGCAGATGTTCCAGATTTGAGGACAAATCCTTTTCAAGAGGGAGGGGATGATGTGATCATGGATAGCTCACAGAAGCAGCTTGAACCCGAGGATGCTTTGGCCGTACCAAGTGGACCAATGACAATATCGAGAGCCAAAGAGTTTCAGAACGCCATCACCGCATTACTCACTCAAGTTCAACCGACTGAAGCTCAGTTCTAGAACATGGAAAATCAAACCGTCTTGGTTGCTCGAGAGGACTAATAACGGGTGATTCGTTTGTACTCTTTTTCCTAGCCTTTGGTTTTTTCCCAATGGGTTTTCCAAAAGAAGGTTTTAATGAGGCAAATGGGTCACTCTAATCCATCTTAGTCCACAAGAGTTAAACAAGTTTGGTCCAGGTCCAAGTCTAATAATTTTTGGATTTATCTTTTGAAGTCTCAAGCCCAAAGAAGAGATTAAATTAGCTCATCTCAATAATCACCTGATTAAAATCGGCCAAGGGAGTGGAAGAGGTGGCTTGGGAGACTCCAAGAGATATTCCAAACTAGTTAATGTTTTCTTAATTTCCTATGAATTAATTCTAGCTTTTCCTTTACTCCATCTTTCTTTAAAACTCTTTTCTTGTACTCATTTTTGCATCAACCAAGTTTTTTTTATTAAAAATTGAGAGTGTTTTCTCTTGTGTTCTTTGAAGAACAAAGCTGATTGTTGGTGAGTAATATCCTTCAATCGATCTGAATCAAGGTGTGTCATATCCACGATTCAAACCTTAGCGATTTCAAGTGTGTCATATCTTGGAAAAGTCATTGAGGAAATATCCAAGGCCTTCCGCAACCTTGGTGCGATCCATTCACTCCACCTCTATCTATCTATCTATCTATCCACTCCTTTCATCTTACCCCTCGAAAGTGCCAATTCTAGGAGGATCATATCAGCATGGTAATACTGGCATCATCGATCTCTAAACTCAGAATTTCAACCTTCCATAACCAATACTCTGGTTATCTCACCACATATCTAGTCACTCAGGGTACTCACATAATCTATTCCCGATTATAATTCAAGTTTTTAAATTTCCATAAAAACTCCTTTCAGAAACTCATGTTCACTTAACTCTCATGACAATAGCAGCTATCAACAATAAGAACTATCCATCTTATTAAACTCATCAAGAAATATCCCAACATCAGATTCAATCCTTCAGAATCTCATCACAGCATATTTAAACTCTTCGAATATCCACGCAACATATCCTATTCCAAAAGATCTCAACTCACTATATTCCATTCCTGGAATGTCACCACATCATAGTTTATAAATCCGACTATCACCTACCTCATATCTCGTACTTCAGGATATTAAAGCAACATGTCCAATAACCCTGGATATCACCACAACATATCCAATACCTCAGGATATCTACAAAACGTATTCGATTCCAGAATATCAAACGCAACATATCCTAACTCTCGGATATCAGCCCCACACTCTGAAATCTCATTAAATTTTTTCTTAATCAATTCCATAAAGCTCTCGTTCCTTTACGATTAACAACATGACACTCATCAGCCATCATTAATAAAATACTAACCCACATTATTTTTATTAATCTCAATATGTAACAATCGTTTCTGACTCCGAAACGAAAATACACACACAACAGGAACTGGGAAACATGGATTATGAATTATCCCCACTAGAAGTGGTCTGCTTCCGAAGCTCGAACCTCGATTCCAGGTTCTTCTCAAACAACTTGGAGAATTCCAATTTCATCATCGCCTCTTCTCCCCCAGTTTCCTCTACCACAACATCACAACTGACAAGACCTTGATCATTGGAACTTCCTTCCTTTGATCTGTATGATTATTCTCTCAAGAATCTCCACCGGCCTTGCCTCAACCAACATGTTAGACTAAAGATCAAAAACCTTAGCCAACACCTCACTAGCCTTATGCCAGATTCCACATGTGCCAATGCAGACATATCATCTGATACCGACACGCCACACAGCCTGGAACGGTCCTACATACCTCAGACTCAACATAGTTCCAGAAATGAATCGGTTAAGAGCCACCTCTCAACATCACCCTCTTGAGATAACTTATCTCCAACCTAATCAGCATAACCCTTTCGCTGATCTCGCGCTTTTTTTATGTTCAGCTCCCAGAAACCCGGACCTCTTCCGTAGTCTCCTGAACATTATTTCCACCGATACATTTCTTTTCCCCACTAAGGTTCAACATAATGGTGTACAATTTGGCCAACCATAAAGGACTTCATATGGTGCCATCACAACAGCTAACACTTAGCTTATAACTCAAAATTCCCAATTCAACTTTTACGAACCCACTACTCAATCAACGAAAACCCAGAGCTTTCCACACTGACTCTTCACTAATAACTTAGGCCTTGGCCCGTAACCTAAAGCATAACTTAAACTTCTTGAAACCAACTGGTTTCTCGAGCTTTACCTCTCGAATCATTGTTGATCCCATCTGCATAAGAATCCAGAGCACCCTCCTCTTTTAGAATTCTTATCACTTTTTGCGAATTCACTTAATTACCAAGTTTACAAACACCACCGCTCACTAGAGCGGCTAACTACATGTTACCGAGCAATCCTTTCTGGATCCGATAAGCCTTGGCGAGCCTTGCTACTCCCAACTTATTTCCCTGGATCCTAATTCTTGAGTAAAAACAAATTCCCCTTGATCTTTTCTTTCTTGGAAACTTCCCATTTTTAGGCCACTTCCCTTTTTAGCCACATTTTCTTTGAGGAAACTTTCCATTCTAGAAAATTTTCCATTTTTGGAAACCTTCCATTCTAGGCAACTTTCCATTTTTGGAAATTTCCATTCTAGGCAACATTCCATTTTTTGAAACTTTCCATTCTAGTCAATTTTCCATTTTTCAAAACTTTCTCTTTTAAGAAACTTCAGCCCCGAACCAAACCACTCATGATTCACTCTTCCCAAACTTTCCCGGAACTCCTCCGGAACTTTCTCGGAACTCCCCCGAAACTCTCCCGAACTTTTCTTGGATCCTTCCGGAACTCTCTGAAACTTTTTTGTGATTCTTCTAGAACTCTCCTGGAACTCTTCCGTACTTTCTCGGGACTCCTCCAGATTCTCCCGGAACTCCTCTAGAACTCTCCCGGAATTCCTTCGGAACTCTCCCGGCCTCACTTGACCTCTCAGCTCCATCTTTCCAAGGAATACCTATAACTAACAGAGATTCAACCTTGCATCTCACGAAACACACTCTAGATAGCAGACGGTCAAAACAACCTGATACTCCACTGAGTATCTACTTGAACAGAAATTCTGCTCCAGCATCCCAGTCAAGAAGTCCACATGATCCTTTTCAGGATCCTTTCCTTTTTAGGAAACTTTCATGTTCTGGAATATCTGCTGGCTCTCCAGCGGCACCAGTACCAACTCTACCGACCACTCTCTCGACCACTGGACTTCTGACCCGTTCAACCGTGACTTTCTTTGCCACACCCTACAACGCCACAGCCCGAGCTCTCACATCTTAGCTCAACAATACGTCATTTTCTCTGTTATTCTACCTTGGTTAACAATCAAGCAACAACAATAACAATAACAGAAAGCAAGGACAACATACCGTGGAATCTCATTGAAAGCTCGAAGAGAATGATTCTAAAACTCCATGTAACATAAAATTGACTAACTACCACATAATCAATTTCATTACAACAACACCACAGTTTAACTCATGCATCACACATCACCAAAAAATTAAATTAACTCCCAATTTAATTCTCCTAAACTGTCCTAGAACCGTAATTGCTCTGATACCAAATTGAAACTACCGCACCCATTTTTTTTTGAAACACGGGTGTTACAATTCTCTCCCACTAATATAGATTCGTCCTCGAATCTAACACCTCAATCTATCCATATTGAACTCAACCCATAATCGTCGCAACTATTTGACCAATCCTTGACCAACCCATAATTATTGTTGCTGCTTGATTGTTGTTGCTTAACAATCAAGCAACAACAATAACAATAACAGAAAGCAAGGACAACATACCGTGGAATCTCATTGAAGGCTCGAAGAGGATGATTCTAAAACTCCATGTAACATAAAATTGACTAACTACCACATAATCAATTTCATTACAACAACACCATGATTTAACTCATGCATCACACATCACCAAAAAATTAAATTAACTCCTAATCTAATTCACCTAAACCGTCCTAGAACCGTAATTGCTCTGATACCAAATTGAAACAACCGCACCCATTTTTTTTTTAACAGATAATAATATTCCCATAAATATTAAAATCTCACACTTTTAATTAAATTAAATAATTCAAGAAAATTCATATTAATTTAATTAACTCAGCTTAACAAAATTAAACCATCAAATAAAACACACAAAAACTCAACCCTAAATTAATTCATTGATTAAACATGATTAAAATCACCACAATAATTACCTAAATTTCGAAACTTGAATCACATTACTTCCAAAATTATTAAATAATTTAACCAAATTTCTAACATGATTTTAACTCCAAAAATCATAAAATAAATAATTCGCAACAATTCAACAACTATTCGAATTAAACAAAATCAACCATAAAAACCTCAACCGAGTTCTAGATCATTCCCTCTTCCTTGCCATGATCCCACGGTCACACTTTTTATTTTTCTGCATCAAATAAAAGGAGATGCATAAGTATTTTGATAAGTACTTAGTGAGACAATCCTCCCATCTACAAGCTATATACGCAAACGATTTAAATTATTTAACGTATTTAAACACAAAAAATACCAAATTAAATCAACCATCTCACGAAAACACTCGATCTAGATCACCCGAGATCATACACGACCTATATTCATGCAAAACACATCAATTAATAATTCATTTAGATAAGCTTATGGTCATGCACTCACCTTAGCCAAACACAAAAATTTTCGTGAAAAAATTCTGCAATTTTCTGGAACTCCCGGGATGAATAAACCCTAGATTTCCCAACGCACACCTAAAATATTAATAAAATTATAAAACTTGTGCATGAAGAAAACTACTTCACGTTTCTAATAATCACAGAAGGACAAAATAAAGATGATTCACGCGAATCATCTTCTTCCCTGCGACTCTGCCACCTCACCGCGCACCAACGTCATTGGTGATCCCTCCGATCAAAACCCACGATCATGACACCAACACTCACACGTCACGACTCCTCATCCCGACACATCGCCCATCGCGATCTCTTGTGACAATGCCACCAATCATCTCCGAACAATACGGCGATGCTGTTATCTTCACCGACCAACACCATCTCCGATCATCAACCTCCGACATCGCCACCGTACACGATCGAAACCTCATCACGTCACCACCGTGACTCATCATCGATCACCATCAATCATCGATCAACTATGAGACAACCAAATACAAAAAGAGAACCTTACCGTGATGAGATAGAGGAGGCGCAAGCTTCCCATGCAAGGCACTGGCCAACCGCAACGATCAACACCACCAAGAAGCTCTACTCTCTCTCTCCCTCTTCTTTTCATGCCACCAGTTCTCCTCTCCTCTCTCCTCCTATCGCCAAAACACAGCAACTCCTCTTCTCTCTTCTTCTCTCCTTGCCACACAAGTTACTCTGTTCCCTTTCTCTCACGCCACCACCGATCAAGACTCAACTCTCTCTTCTTTTGCTCGATGGAGGCGACAAAACTCTAAGGGACTAGGGAAAACTTCTACGGCGTAACTTATAGAAGAGAGTATAGGGTTTTGGCGATGGTTTTTAATAAACCAATAGGAGATTAGAGTTTTTGGTTTAATTAAACCATGAAATTCAATTAAACTGAAAAACCAAATTAACCCGAAATTAATTGATTTTTGGTCCAATTAATTTAAACCGAGATTTAAAATTAAATCAAATCACTTAAACTCCCTCGGTTATTTAATTAACCCGCAAAAACATAAATTTAATTTTTCTGTTCCCGGGACACGGGCGTTACAAGAACAATCTGAAAATTCAACTTCACCTGTTTCAACTCAGTCTAAGCGTAAAGAATCTCCTATTCTTTCAAGTGGTGAGCTTTGTGATATGACTGGCAGTAGCAAGAAGCTTGGAAATCGGAGAATCAAGATTGAGAAGACTGAAGAGTTGGATGATTGGTTTGGTATTTTACCTTCATTTTACCTTCATTTTAAAGATTTATTTGGTATTTTATATTTCAGTCTTTCTTTGTTTGATTTCTTGTTTTTATTTTTTTTATTTGGATTTCTCTGTAGTTTTCCAATTATTGAATAAAGCCTTTTTTTTTAATCTTAAGTTTTATCTATTATTTTTCTTTTTTTAATCTGTCATGTTTATTAAATTTTCTTCCTCTAATTGCCAAGTAAAGAAACAAACTAATTTTGTTTTTAACATTAAAGAATTCTTACACATTTAATTAATTTAGCTTATTTATTTGAATATACTCTGTCCCTTATACAGTTTACACAATTTGTCCTATATACATTTGAACACACTTCGTATATTATTACAGAGACACATTATTCTAATATTATAATTACAAATTATATTTATTTCACATAAGGAGCTACAAATCAAATAAAAGTACAAATACATATCTTAAGAGAAAGTTTAACAGTACTTGCTATTTTGACTAAAACTTTTTGAATAAAATAACATTTATCTGAAAAATAGTATCCTGAACCATATTACCTCCTATAATTAAGATATTTTATACGATCATATATTCAGATTCAGAACTTATTGTAGATAATATTTAAATACACGAAATATAGAAGTTCTATTAATTGAGAATTGAATTTTAGAATATACAAATCTTTATTAGTTACATAGATATAATTGACTGTTACGATTTCCATAGAATTTTATTCCTATATATTCTTATACAGAGAAGTAGTTACCTTATCTTATGAGATCATATATTCAGAATTAACATTTATGATATACAAATCTATATTCTTTCCATAAATATAGTTAACTGTTACAAACCTAATATTATATCTATTTTTAATTCTATAATTTCATATACAGAGAATTAGCTACTTCATCTTCAAAAACAAACAGGTTTGATCTTCACAAAGATAATAGTTTTGTATTCTAATCTTATTCATATATCTATACAACTTATGCTTAACAATTTTTGTTTTAGCTGCTATGAATCCTAATCAGAAAAGAACAATTGATCTTTCGTCAATCAAAACTACACCAAAGAGAAGGAAAAATTGTAAGCTCTATTATTTATAGCATAATTTTCTGCTTGCAGGTTTTACTATCATTTTCTAACTTTATTTAATTCTAATAATACAGCTAAGGAAAATGATTATCCTCCTAATGATGTTACTCTACACTCAGACAGACGAGTAGATCAAATACTCAGAAAAGTTGTCAATCCAATGTGCTTGAAGATATTACAAATTCCAAACATTCCAGGATTAGACAAGCACGTATTATTAGAAAAAATAAAATTATAGCTAGACGTCATCTGGTCAGAGTAAGCAGGTTATTTATTATATGATTTTTTGAACATAAATTTTATATAGAAGCTTTCTATCGTGTTCTCTATGTATATTACTTGGCTGTAGTGATTATAAGTCAATAAGAAGAGATAGAATTCACAAATACGAATATGCAACAAAGTGCTATCACCCAAGTTACTGGTGAGTGTTTTTGATATTCTTTATTTTCCTTACAGTTATAACTTAAAAATTAACAAAATTGTGTCCATTGATAAATTAAAATTTTCTTTTTTTCTTAGCTACCGGCAAACCAAATTTCTCAACCATTGATTTGAAAAGCAATACTTCAATAACACAGCAGTTAAACAGAACATTAGATAAAGGAAAAGCCAAAATCATTGACTCTAAGAGCAACCACTTTGGGAATTTATCTCATGTCTCCAATTATCAATTTCAAAACAACTCAAGAGGTTATCATCGTATTCACTATTGTTTCTATTATTAAATATATAGTTTTTACCTCTTAATATTTGTTTCATAAATATATTTGATGATATCAGGTTTTACAATCTCTACTAATTGTTTTCCTAACCGATCAGGTTCGTGGAATGATTCTGATTCATCAGGTAAACACATTGAATAATTAACTATTTCACTTATATTTGGAAAATTACTAATATAATTAATGTACTTTGTTCAAGATGGAGAACCACTTTTCGATTGTACTGACTCTGAAGACAATAACAATGAAGTTGATTCCGAATCAGAATCGGGAGAAACAGAATTCCAAAATAAATAAATAAATAGAACAATATAAAAAAGATGTTGCCAAACGTTTGCAACAAATTTTCGGTAGGTTCTGTAATAAGACAACCACATCTTCTTTATCTTCCGGACAATCAACTAATTCGAAATATGGTATTCATATTATTAAACATTTTTCTATTTTTGATTAAATATTTTTCATAACCTTTTTTATTCACATTTAACAATACAAATATTTTTTCAGCATATAAAGATGATGGAGATCCTATTTACGAATGTACATACTGTGGTGCATGTTTGTGGTATATGAGAGAATTGGAAAGAATAGAAGATCAAAATACCTAGTATTCAGTTTGTGTTGTATGAAAGTGAAAATCCGACTTCCTCCATTACAAGAACCACCTGACTTTCTAAAAGCTCTACTTACTAACGATGATGAGATTAGTAACCACTTTCGTGAGCTGATTACAGCTGATCAGGAAATCGATACAAGCTCAGCTGGATCCAAGGAAGAAGCTATACACATAGCAACCTTGGAACAAACACCAAGAACAAGATCAGGAACAAGGCGTGTGAGAGAGCAATTTATCAAGTCCATGAACAGCCTCATCATTAAGGGAGTGATAGAAGATGTGCAAGAATTACACGAGTCATACGACACCTTTCTTGCCGGTTCTTCAAGGAAACAAGGAATTTGCTATTTTTACTATAACCAAGCAAATTCAAGAGGCCCAAAGAAATCACTAAATGGGTATGTGCTCCATTTGTGCTCTTTTTCCCTTCACTAATTTTTGTCCCAATGGGTTTTGTTGGTAAAGTTTTTAACGAGGCAAATGGATCGCATCATCATCGGCCCATTTAGTTGATTTTCCGCAAGCCCAACAACACAATTTTCGGCCAAGGAGTTCAAGAGACATTTTCTGATTTCCAAAACTCTGTTTTAATGTTGTCTCTTTCTCTCTCCTTCATGCAAACTATCACTTGTTTTTTTATTAATTTTGTGTTGAACATTTTTCAAAGATAATATGATTGAATCTGAATTTTTGAAACTGGAGAGTTTTCTCTTTGAATATTTCTGAGAAAGAAATATTTTGTCTTCTAAACTTCTTGTGTGTGAATCCTTGAAGCTTAGAGTGTATTAGACTTATCATAGATCCTTTCACAGATCTGTGTGGCGTCTTTTAATCCATTACCGTTTTGTATCATCTCTTTGAACCTGTTGAGAGAGACCTTAGTCCAGCAACAGCTTCACCATCGCCGCATCTCGCCAACTTTTCACTCGGATTTGTTGAGAGTGACTTTTAATCCAACAACAATTCCTCCATCAAGCAATCCTTTAGGTTCCGATTTATTTGGTGCCTATATCATCTGGTATCAGAGCTTAAATGCTCCTAATCAGGTTTATCTATTCCTTTTACTTCAGTTTAATTCGTTTTGTGTGTGTCTGTTCATCTCCTTAATCTCGAGAAGTTAAGTTGTTTTCGTCTGTAATATTGTCTGAATTTTCATAAATAATTGGCGTGTGGTAAAATCGTGAAACCAGTTGCATCTGAACTTAGGACGAGTCTTATATTTGTTAAAATTGGTTTCGGAATTTTTGGAGGTGTTTTGATACTTTTTCGAAACTGAATTTTGAGTACAGTCGCTGTTAGGATTAACAGATCCTTCATCAAAAGTTGCGATTGTTTTTATTGTGTCTTCCAGTTTTCTTTGCATTTGATCTATTTTGTTTGAGTTGAGAGACAGGAAAAACTTGAGACATGGGAGATCAGGGAGCTAATGATTTGGCTCAAGCTCTTGCTGCTATTCAAACTCAGCTACAGACACTAGGAGAGCGCATAACTCTAATTGAGCAACTGCCACCACCAGCACGAAGAGCTCGTATCAGAAATATCCACCCACACCAAGTAAATCTAGAAGATGTTGATGAGTTTGACTCGGAAGTAGAACCACCAGACCCTGAACCAAGGCAGAGAAGAAAACCTTGCCATGACATAGAAGGCGAAGTAGATGCACGACACAGAAATAATGACATCAAGCTCACTGCACCCACTTTTGCTGGAAAAGTTAATCCTGATGCTTATCTTGACTGAGAAAGGCGTATGGATTACATCTTTGAACATTACAATTATTCTGATCAAAGAAAGGTATCTCTAGCTGCTGCTCAACTTACCGAAAATGCCTTAGCTTGGTGGGACAGAGATGTGTCCGAGAGAAGAATGCATAGACATGGGCAAATTTTTACTTGGGGAGATATGAGATTTGCAATGAGGAAAAGATATGTCTCTGCTTACTACTATAGAGATCTGCAAAAGAAGTTCAGAAAACTCACTCAAGGATCCAAATCTGTAGAAGAATATTTTGAAGAATTCGAAACACTTCGAAAAAGATTGGAGTGTGAAGATTCTGATGAAACTCTAATGGCGCAGTTCATAGATGGTCTTCAAGATCATATTTCCAGAAAGGTGGAGAGACTGACTTACCATGATTTAAACGAGCTGATGTATTTAGCTATTCAGGCTGAGCAACACATTAAAAGGAAAACTCTGTCAACTAGCCGTAGCAAACCTGTTTGGAACCAGCAACCGCAAAAAGTTTTAGACAAAGGAAAGACTATTGAAGCGGATTCTAGATTCAAAAAGTCTGCACCAGAACCGTCTAAAGTCAATAAACCGGAATACGGTAATACTCAAGCTCAATGAACTAGAGATATAACTTGTTTCAAATGTCAGGGAAAAGGACATTACGCAAGGGACTGCCCAAATCAGAGAGTTATGATTCTCAAAGCAAATGGAGAGTATGAATCTCAAGACGAGGCAGAATACGAGCAAGAAGAGTCTGAAGAAGATATTGTGGATTATGCTGACACCGGAGAGTTGTTAGTTACGAGAAGAGTACTCAGCACTCTTTTTGAACCAGAAACTATTCAAAGAGAAAATATTTTTCATTCTCGTTGCACAATTAACTCTAAGGTATGTAGTTTAATTATTGACGGTAGTTCTTGTACTAACGTGGCCAGCAAATATTTAGTTGATAAGTTAGGTATTCCAAAGACCAAGCACCCTCGACCTTATCGACTTAAATGGCTAAATGACGATACCGAGCTTAAAATTTCCGAACAAGTTACAATTCCATTCAGTATTGGTAAGTATGCGGATCAAGTTGTGTGTGACGTAGTGCCTATGCAAGTTGGGCATTTGCTGTTGGGACGTCCATGGCAATTTGATAAAGAAGCTTTACACAATGGGAAAACCAATCATTATACCTTCTCGCACAGCAACAAGAAGCATAGTTTGGCGCCTTTGACACCTCAAGAAGTGTTTGAAATGCAACGAGCCATGTCCAAGGGAAATAAACTAAGTAAATCCAATCTTTATGTAACACCTCATACTGTTTTGAAATCTCTTGAATTAAATGAACAGGTGCTACTAATGATCTTCAAGGAAGGATTGTTTTCAGGTCAAGAAGAACAAGAATTACCAGCAGTTGTTCTAGAGCTACTTGACAGATTCTCTAATCTGTTTCCCGAAGAGATCCCGCCCGGACTACAACCAATAAGAGGAATCGAGCATCAAATTGATCTAGTCCCTGGTGCACCATTGCCAAACAGAGCGGCTTATAGAGTTCATCCAGAAGAAGCAAAGGAGTTGGAAAAACAAGTTCAAGACTTGATGTCGAAAGGCTATATCCGAGAGAGTCTAAGTCCATGTGCTGTTCCTGTGCTTCTAGTGCCAAAAAAATATGGTACTTGGAGAATGTGTGTTGATTGTAGAGCCATCAACAACATCACTGTCAAATACCGACATCCCATTCCAAGGCTGGACGATATGCTAGATGAGCTTAGTGGAGCAACTATCTTCTCAAAAATTGATTGAAGAAGTGGATATCATCAAGTGAGAATGAAGGAAGGAGATGAGTAGAAAACAACTTTTAAGACTAAGAGAGGTTTGTATGAGTGGCTGGTTATGCCATTTGGACTTACTAATGCACCAAGTACCTTCATGAGACTCATGAACCATGTCTTAAGGGCATACATCTGTAAGTTTGTAGTAGTTTATTTCGACGACATTTTGATTTATAGCTCTAACCTTGCATATCACTTGAAACATCTTGAGCAGATTCTTGAAACATTAAAGACTGAAAACCTCTATGCAAACCTAAAGAAATGCACGTTTTTTACTGATCAAGTTGTCTTTTTAGGATTTGTTGTGAGTTCACAGGGTTTAAAGGTCGATGAAGAAAATATCAAGGCGATACAAGACTGGCCGACTCCAACTACTATTGGACAAGTGAGGAGCTTCCATGGTCTGGCTTGTGTCTATCGGAGATTTGTAAAAGATTTTAGTACCATTGCTGCACCTTTAACATCGGTGATCAAAAAGAATGTGGAGTTCAAATGGGGGCCAGAACAAGACGAGGCATTCGCCAAGCTTAAAGACAGCCTCACACATGCGCCTGTTTTGGTACTTCCTAACTTTGATAAAACTTTTGAGATTGAATGTAATGCTTCTGGTACAGGCATGGGAGCTGTTCTTACTCAAGGAGGCAAACCAGTAGCATACTTCAGCAAAAAATTCAGTGGATCTTCCCTTAATTATCCTTTTTACGATAAGGAGCTATATGCCTTGGTAAGATCTCTTGAAACTTGGCAACATTAGTTATTGTCCAAAGAGTTTGTTATTCATACAGATCACAAAATGCTCAAACATCTAAGAGGACAAACTACACTAAAGAAGAGACATGCTAAGTGGCTTGAGTTTGTAGAAACTTTTCCTTACGTGATCAAATATAAGAAAGGAAAGGAGAACATTGTAGATGATGCACTATCAAGGAGACACGCCCTAATCAGTACAATGGAGGCTAAGATTATGGGATTTGAACATATCAAGAGCTCATACGAAACTGATCCAGATTTTCAAGAAATTTTCCAAGAAACAAGCAAGGCTGCTCGCGGATCATTTTTTCAACATAATGGGTTTTTGTTCAAAGATAAAAGGCTGTGCATTCCTCAAGGGTCAATGAGAGAGCTGCTGGTTGGAGAAGCTCACAGAGAAGGCCTCATGGGACATTTTGGACGAGACAAGACTTTGAGTGTTCTAATAGAGCATTTCTACTGGCCGCATATGAAAAGAGGTGTGGAGAGATTTTGTGCCAAGTGCATCACTTGCCTAAAGGCAAAATCCAGGTCACATCCTCATGGTTTATATATGCATTTGCCTATTCCTAACCTGCCTTGGGTAGACATTTCTAGAGGTCTACCAAAAATCAACCACAAGGATTCCATCTTTGTAGTTGTAGACAGGTTCTCAAAAATGGCTCATTTTATTCCATGCAACAAGACAAATGACGCTACTCAAACTGCTGATCTCTTTTTCAAAGAAGTAGTGCGTTTACATGGAGTGCCGAGGACCATTGTATCAGATCGTGACACTAAGTTCCTAAGCCATTTCTGGAAAACGTTGTGGGGAAAGTTGGGAACCAAGCAGCTTTTCTCAACCACTTGTCACCCCCAAACAGATGGCCAAACTGAGGTAGTAAATCGTACTCTATCTACTTTGCTGAGAGCAACGGTCGGTAAGAATTTACGAAACTGGTTATCATGCTTACCTTTCATTGAATTTGCTTATAATATTGCTAAGCATTCGGGTACTAAATTTTCTCCTTTTGAGATTATCTATGGGTTTAATCCAGAAACTCCATTTGATCGTATTTCTCTGCCTCGAGCTATTTATTCTAATGAAGGAGAAGCCAGAGCAGATTTTGTGAAGAAGCTTCATCAAAAAGTTACAAAAAATCTGGAAGATAAGACCGAGAAGTACAAACAACATGCTGATAAGTACCAAAAGGAGATCACATTTGAACCAGGAGATTGGGTTTGGTTACATATGAGGCATGAGAGATTTCCGGACAAAAGAATATCCAAGCTTGCACCAAGAGGCGATGGACCATTTCAAGTGCTAGAAAAGATCAATAATAATGCTTACAAGCTTGATCTGCCCGGTGAGTTCACTATTTCTCATACTTTCAATGTTACTGATTTAGACCCTTTTCATGCAGATTTACCTGTTCTGAGGTCAGAACCTTTTCAAGAGGGAGGAGATGATGAGGACATCGATACAAGCTTAGCTGGATCCAAGGAAGAAGCTATACACATAGCAACCTTGGAACAAACACCAAAAACAAGATCAAGAACAAGGCGTGTGAGAGAGCAATTTATCAAGTCCATGAACAGCCTCATCATTAAGAGAGTGATAGAAGATGTGCAAGAATTACACAAGAGTCATACGACACCTTTCTTGCTGGTTCTTCAAGGAAAAAAGGAATTTGCTATTTTTACTATCACCAAGCAAATTCAAGAGGCCCAAAGAAATCACTAAATGGGTATGTGCTCCATTTGTGCTCTTTTTCCCTTCACCTATTTTTGTCCCAATGGGTTTTGTTGGTAAGGTTTTTAACGAGGCAAATGGATCGCATCATCATCGGCCCATTTAGTTGATTTTCCGCAAGCCCAACAACACAATTTTTGGCCAAGGAGTTCAAGAGACATTTTCTGATTTCCAAAACTCTGTTTTAATGTTGTCTCTTTCTCTCTCCTTCATGCAAACTATCACTTGTCTTTTATTTATCTTGTGTTGAACATTTTTCAAATATAATATGACTGAATCTGAATTTTCGAAACTGCAGAGTTTTCTCTTTGAATATTTCTGAGAAAGAAATATTGTGTCTTCTAAACTTCTTGTGTGTGAATCCTTGAAGCTTAGAGTGTATTAGACTTATCATAGATCCTTTCACAGATCTGTGTGGCGTCTCTCAATCCATTACCGTTTCGTATCATCTCTTTGAACCTGTTGAGAGAGACCTTAGTCCAGCAACAGCTTCACCATCGCCCCATCTCGCCAACTTTTCACTCAGATTTGTTGAGAGTGACTTTTAATCCAACAACAATTCCTCCATCAAGCTATCCTTTAGGTTCCGATTTATTTGGTGCCTATATCAAGAGCATATAATATGATGTTTGCTTTTACATCTCTTGGAGGTAAGATTGATAATTCTATCAATTTAGGTAGGTATCCTAAGATCTTCAAGGTTTATGGTGAGAATTATCATTTGATTGGTAGCATGAAGCCACCAACAAATAACAAAGCTAAATTCATGCAACTGTATATCCATGATGCTCTGAATGAAGTTTCTAATAGGATTCAAGCAATAAGGAATGTATTTTAAAAAATTAGTTTACTTTTTTCCTAAGATTATTATTGTAATGTTATTTCTTACTTATCATAATCTAATTTTTTTATTGCAGTAATAATCCTTACCATGCCCAAGAAACAAGATCTAATAGAATAAGACCTGAACTGGTAGATTCTTTAATGAATATGCTTAATCAATATAATGCATATGTCTAGTCTTTCAGAACTGCTAGAGATAGATTTGGCACTGATCAAAGTGAAGGAGTTCGTATGGTTCTTATTAATAATCGTGTAAAAGATGGAAGGATTTATAATCTTCCCACCTCTTCAGAAGTTGCTGCATTAGTCATTGGGGATTTTTCGTTAAGTATGGACAAGTGTGATATTGTTTTGGAGGATATTTCTGGGAATTTAAAGAGAATAGATGAGTTGCATCCATGTTATTTGCCTCTGCAATATCCTTTGTTATTTCCTTATGGAGAAGATGGTTTTCGTCTGGGGATTCCATTTGGTTTCATAGGAAATCAGTCAAGAAACAGAAGGATATAACCATGAGATAGTGGTTTGTGTATAGAATTCAGATAAGGAAAACTGGATCTCAGGTTTTAACATTGTCTAGACGTCTTTTCCAACAGTTTTTGGTTGATGCATTCACTATGATTGAGTCAAATAGGCTACGGTTTATCAGGAAAAACCAGTCTAAATTGAGATCTGAGAGTTACAACAAGTTCACTGAAGCATCACAAGAAGGGAAATCCTCCTTAGAAGAAGATGGGAAAAGAATTTTTATTCCATCATCATTCACTAGTGGTCCGAGATATATGCATGAAAATTATTTAGATGCAATGACTCCTTGCAAGCACTCTTTGCAAGCACTATGGTTTCCCAGACCTTTTTATAACCTTTATGTGCAACCCTAAGTGGCCAGAAATACAGAGGTTTCTTGCAAAACATAATATTAGATCGGAGGATAAGCCAGATATTTGTGCGAGGATATTCAAAATGAAACTCGATTGTATGATTCAAGATTTTACGAAGCATAATATGTTTGGTAAAACGAGGGCAGGTATATATTATTTTAATTATTAAGATCATAATTAATTTTAAAACTATATTATCTTTTACTATTTTTTTAGTTTTATTTACAAACGTAGTAATCTTTTTTTATATTTACAGCAATGTACACCATTGAGTTTCAGAAAAAAAAGACAACCACATGCACATATCTTATTTTTTATGGATGCGGAATTCAAATTACCAACTGGTGATGACATTGACCGCATTATTTCTTCAGAGCTTCCGGATAAAGTTACTGATCCTTACTATCATGAAGTTGTTTCGGAACTTATGATCCATGGACCATGTGGAGTGGCTAACAAAAACCTACAATGTATGAAACATGGTAAATGTTCCAAATTTTATCCGAAAATGTATAATGATAAAACTTTAGTTGATGAGGATGGCTTTCCTGTTTACAAAAGAAGAGACAAAGGAAATTTTGTGGTCAAAAATGGAATCTAGTGTGATAACAGGTTTGTAGTTCCACATAACCCAGAGTTACTGACACGTTACAGAGCTCATATTAATGTCAAGTGGTGCAATCAAACACGTTCAATCAAGTATTTGTTCAAATATGTTCACAAAGGAAATGACTGTATCTCAGCGCAACTCATTTCTAATGCTCCTAATGATGGAGTTGTAGGGGAACAGCAGAGTAATCAGAATTCTGGTGAAGATGGTGTTAGTGGAGTAGAAAATGTTAAACAAAAACCTGTCAACGAGGTTAAGAAGTATTTTGATGCAAGGTCTGTTTACATATTCTTTTATTTCATTAATTAGTTATTTAATTCTTTATTATAATTTTCAAATGATTATTCTTGAATTAGGTATGTTTCTGCTTCCGAAGCCGTGTGGAGAATTTTAGAGTTTTCTATCCATTTTAGGATGACTTCTGTTGAAAAGGTTAGTTTCCACCTAGAAGGACAGAATCCATGTGTCTACAAAGATGGAGATACTGTTGAAAGTGTTTTGAATTGTCCATTGATTGGATACACACAGTTCTTAGCTTGGTTTGATTGTAATCGGAAGTATGGATATGCAAGGAAATTGTTATATGCAGAAATTCCAACAAGATTTGTACTATCCAAAGGAAAAGGAATTTAGTCCAAGAAAAAAAGGTTTTGCAATTGGTAGACTCCAGTATGTTCCTCCTTCATGTGGTGAGTATTTCTTCCTTAGAGTAATACTTAATCATAAAAGAGGTGCAATATCATATGAAGATTTGAAGACTGTGAATGGTGAACTGCAACATTCATTTGAGGATGCATGTTATAAACTAGGCTTATTAGATGATGACAAAGAGTATATTGAAGGTTTAAAGGAGGCAAGCTTCATAGAAATTGCTACTTACGTCAGATATCTTTTTGTCATCATGTTATTATCTGGCAGTTTAGCAACACCAAGTTTAGTGTGGGATAAGACATGGCACCTCTTATCAGATAAACTCGATAAGAAACGTCAAGAACGCAACAGACCACGTACAAATACTATATTTTCGTTACATTATTAAATTTAAATTATGGTTTCCAGTTTTACATTCATAATACTCCGTAATATAATAATAAAATTATTATTTTCATATTTAGGGCTTAAGCTAACTTCGGAGCAGTTGAAGTCACTCTCATAGAGTTACAAAAACTACTTAGAAGTAATGGAAGTAGTTTGGCGAGATTTGATAAGATGCCAAGGGTTGAAGATAATTATGGAACGGGAGATGAGAATTTGTTGTTGTTTGATGAAAATAATTACGACCAGAATGAAATGTTAAAAGAATTACGACCAGAATGAAATGTTAAAAGATCTTGATGAATCGTTATTCAAGTTAACAAATGAGCAGAAAGCAATATATGATAAGATAATGCATGCTTCGTTGAAGAAGATAGGAGGTGTTTTCTTTTTTTACTGTTTTGGAGGAACTGGGAAAACGTTTATATAGAAGCTTCTCGCCAAAGCAATAAGAACAAAAGGTGAGATTGTAATCAATGTGACTTCAAGTGGAATTGTTGCGCTGTTGTTGAAAGGTGGCAAAACTGCTTATTCGAGATTTAGTATTCCACTCAGTCCTAATGAGTTCACAACTTGCAATATTAAACCTAGAAGTCATCTTGCTGAGTTACTATTTAAAGCATCATTGATTATTTGGGATGAAGCACCTATGATGAGTAAGCATTGTTTTGATTGTCTTGATCGGAGTCTTCGTGATATTATGAGAGATAGTAGGCATTTTGGTGGTAAAATTATTGTCTTGGGAGGCGATTTCAGGCAAAGCCTACCAGTTATTCCTAAAGGTAGTCGTGCAGAAATTGTTTTAGCAACTATAAACTCTTCTGATATTTGGGATTGCTGTGAAATTTTGCACTTAACAAAGAACATGAGGCTAATGTCAGAAAAAAGATGCTAATCAAGCAAAAGAGATTGCTGAGTTTTCCAAATAGATTTTAGATATTGGAGATGGAAAGATTAATGAGCCAAACAATGGAGAAGTGTTCATCGATATTCCAAAAGATCTACTTATAACTGAATGCGATGATCCTATTGAAGGTATTGTGAAAGAAATTTATGGTTCTGATATCAATGAAGGCAAAGAACCAAGTTTCTTTCAGACCAGAGCTATTTTGTGTCCTAGAAATCAAGATGTTGACATGATCAATGAACATATGCTTAAATTTCTCTCAGGTAGATACTCTTATTTATGTAATCATTTTATATATTTTTACAGGAGACGAAAAAACAAATCTATCCTCTGATAGTATATGTCCTTCAGATACAAAATCGAGAGATGATTCAGTTTTTTCACCTGAGTTTCTTAATAGCATCAAAGCGTCTGGATTGCCTAATCATGCATTGAAACTCAAGGTTGGTGCTCCAGTCATGTTACTAAGGAATATTGATCCATCACGAGTTTGTGTAATGAACAAGATTGCAGATCACTCAGCTTGCAAGATTATAACAGGAAATAGAGTTCGAGAAAAGGTTTTCATTCCCCGAATGTTAATAACTCCTACTGATGCTAAACTTCCATTCAAAATGCGACGGAGACAATTTCCATTAACTGTTTCGTTTGCAATGACTATTAATAAAAGTCAAGGATAAACACTTTTGAAAGTTGGATTGTATTTGCCTCGCCCAGTTTTCTCGCATGGACAACTCTATGTTGCTGTTTTTAGAGTGACATCTAGAAATGGTTTGAAGATTCTAATCACAGATGAAAATGGCAAACCGCAGAAGCAGACATTGAATGTTATAAAGAGGTGTTTCAGAATCTCAGTTAGATGTTAGCTAATGTAAGTACTCTAATATTCTCTAAGTTTATCCCTTGCATATTTTAGTACTTTACTTGAATTTGTCTATCTTTTCTCATTTTTAGTTTAGCAAAGACAGTGGGATATCAACATTGAACATCCAATTGTATTTTGTGTTTTGCTGTTTTCGAGGATCTCTATACATGGAGGTAAGGTTTTAATTTAGAATATTTTATGTTTTAATTATTTAGACACTCATTAAGAATGAACTAATATAGAAAATGTTTTTATTGTAGGAGAAGTTTATGCTACTAATGGCGTTGGTTCATCAAAGATACACTTGAAACATGATCTGGATGAACTTAGTGAGACTAGATTTGTGTAAGTAAAATCATCAAAGATACACTGTTTATCTCTTTATTAGTATTTGATAGTTTGTATGTACATATAGCACTTAATCTTTTCATCTTTTCATCTTTAATTAAAATTAAAATCATAGTGTAATTTTAAAAAGTTCAAACGTTTGGATTATGATTTAGAATGGTACATTGTTTTGCACATTAAAGTTTCTCTACCAACAAAGAGCTTGTTATGTACAATCTGTACCCGAGAAAAAGGAGCTCATTAGTTAAGAAAACAAAACCCAAAAATCATTGGTAAATGGGGGAAAATACGAAGATGTATCATGACCCTCCAATCCACTCACGTTGGACATTTCACTGTCTGTTTGAGATTCCACTGCAAATTAAAAGCATCAGAAAATAAAATTAACAACCCAAAAGCCACAGATCTGAGACTTAAGTAAGGGTTCCAAATTATAGATATAAGATCTGTTACTCACAGAGAGTGGAGACATTTGTAACCTTCTAGTCGAATGGTTAGAAATCGTGTAGACTTTTTAACTTATACTGATTCAACCTACTAACAAAAGAGTTAAAAATACAAATTAGACTTGTAAAGTATGTGAGACAACTGAGATTTGTTTTTATCATATTAACCCAGTTAAAGGTTAACAAATAAACCCCCAACCAAATGAAATTTTAGGTGGACCAAAAATATTAAATGAAACAGTTTAGGGTAAAGATTGATACATACAATTATGATCTATCAATGGTCTTGGAGCACAATAAATTTGGTTTTGAGGCAGATTGCTTCGCCATGAATCCATATAGTAATCATGTGTCCCAAAGATTCTTTGAAACTGTACCAAGAAATAAGTGAATCACTTAAACGGTCTTTGATATGAGCAGTACCTAAACTTTTCTGGGCGAATGAATAAACAGAAACTTCAAAGCAGATCAATCCATAGAACTCACTTATAAACTTGCCACTCATACCATGGCCCAGAGGTATATCCTTTGCTGCTTCTATGCTCAAACTTCAAAGCCACCTGCAAAAGCAGACACATCAAAATCACAAACAGACCATAGAAAATGAAAAGGAAAAACTAGTAAATTTGAAAACACAAACAACATACCTCCATAGCTCCAGGACCAAATCTAGCATTAGGAGTGTTCGTACCCATCTGTGGATTGTCCAAAACCTCCTTTGCCTAGTTTCCTATCTAATTTATACATGGGAGAACCACGTACCTGAACCTGTAGAACCAAAGGAATCAAAATCAAATCATCTTACAGCCCCGATTTGTCAGCTTTTGCCTAATCAAAGACACAACACACAATGCAATAGAAAAATAACCCAAAACCAATAATAAAGTTATAAACCTTTTCAGGAACCGGAGGACCATTTCCTTCATCATCAGGCACTGGTACTGCTTGACCACAAGCACTATCGAATTCAAACATTTACTTATTTTCTCCCATAATCACTTCTTCCTCTTCTACTATAGTATTCACCAAAGGCGTTGTCTTTACCTCTTTTTGACTCTGATCCTTTACCACAACCCTCTTAGAATGATTCCTGAGTCATGACCCGCCAAGTTCCAATATGTATGCTGAGGTAAGCTGATGGGAGTGTCCCTATTCTAAGGAGCAGCTTCCATCTCGAGTCTCATCGTCGTGCTGAGGTGAGAGTGTATGTCGCCGTGACAGAAACTGCACCAGGGAAACCTGTGGAGTGGACAGAAGACATTATATAGCTAGCTAATCGAATCACATAGATATCATAATGAAAGAAAAGGGAGATGTTAGGACCTTCTTCTCCATCGGCGCTATGATACTTGGAAGTGATGAAAGTTTTTTCACCGTCTCTCTTATGCTCTGCAACTTCCCATATCTTCTTATTGAAACACTTCTTACCACCTGTACAGACTTAATATGTACGTTTTACATCTAATTAAGTTCATGGAAAGCTATAGAAGCATACAGAGAAGAGAATGGTTATATATACTGTGGAGGCTATTGGGAGGCTTGTTGATAGACAGTGTAGTTTACTCCATTGAGACTAAATTTTCCCTCTTTGATCTGATTTGCCACATGACCAACTATGCATCTGAAGTATGATGGAAGCCCTTTCTGTAAAAATCATATTATATATATCAGATTCATACACAAATTCATTGGCACAGTTACAAAATCCATGATATATTTTGATTCGATGCATCTCGAATTTTGACTAAGTCCATCGCGAACTAAGGGAGATGAAGTCAAAATTTAACCAGGCAACTAGTTTGGCTCCCGAAGTTGACAGGGTAATCGAGGATACATGGCGATCGTCATTCACCTCGCGGATTGTGAACTTTTAAATCAAAGACACATGTAGAGTCAACCTACCGACGTATAACAGAAAGGGCGACCCCAAGGGCCACTTTGCGGCTTTCTGGATCGCACTGGGAAGAATCGAGCTCGAAACTCATGAGGAAGATGCTGGAAATTGCAAACTTTTCTCAGAGAATCTATCTGGTCAAGCCCTCCTTTGGTTTACCCAACTCGAGTCCGGAACGATTAACAGCTTCGACGAGCTATCCTCAGCCTTCATCATGCAGTATTCCGTACTCATGGAGAAGGATAAATCCGACAGTAAACTCTGGAATTTATCTCAAGTTCCCCACGAACCCTTGAGAAAGCACATTTTGAAGTTCAAAGAAATCTTAGCAAAGATTCTGGGAATCTCCCAAACCGTCGCACTATTAGCCTTAGGAAACAGACGTTGGCAGGAATCAAGGTTCAGATTTGAGCTCACCGTAAATTGTCCAGAACCTATTCAAGATGCTTTATTGTGAGCCAATAATTGGATAGAAACCGAAAAGGAGAAGCTAACATTAAAAATGAAATACCGACCAGTTAAACCAGTAGCTAGATCGCCGGAAAAGAAGTTTGAGCCAAGAGGTAGCAAAGAGCCAAAACGCCTCGAAGCAACCCCCTACAACAACAACATAGCAAAGCTGTCACCTGAAAAAGCAAAACTTGTATCTCTAACTCCGAATACTTGGATACGGGACAGTAATGCTTACTGTGAGATTCACCAAGTAAATGGACATGCACCCAAGGATTGCAGCGTGCTCAAAAGATATTTAGCCGAGCTATGGGCTTCAGGCGAGCTGGCGACCTTTAAGTTAGAAGAGTTCGTTCAGAAATATCATAAGAAAAAAGATTCAAGTCAAAGCTCGAAGCCGTCAACAAAAAAGCAGAGAACTTTCAAGCAAACATCATCTGGTGCTTCAAAAGGAAGGATCGATGTCATCATAGGAGGTTAAAAATTATGTCAAGATTCCATCCAAGCAATAAAGAGGCACAAGCGAGCTGCTGTGATGCAACTGAGTAGAGAACCCCGAGACAAATACCATAATAAGTTTTAAGGAGCTCGACACTCAACATCTGGCAAAGCCTCATGATGATACACTGGTAATTACTCTTGACGTAGCAAATTTTGAAGTTTCCAAATACTTAATTGACATTGGGAGTTCGGTGGACTATTTTTTCCTAAGCACACTTCAAAGAATGGGATAAGCAAGGCAGATATAATCGGACCACCAGCTCCCCTAATCGCATTCACGAGTGATACATCAATGTCTCTTGGAATGATTAAACTACCGGTCCTCGCCGTGGGAGTTCCTAAGATCGTAGAATTCACACTTTTTGGTCGACTTGCTACATACAACATAATTTTTGGGACACCATGGATATATTAGATGAGAGATGTGCCATCGACTTACCACCAATCCATAAAATTTACAACTTTTAACGGGATAGGAATGATAAAGGAGACCAAGAAATGTCCCAGACATGTTTCCTCACAAGCCATAGACTGAAGATTCAATAGAATTAACCAACCCCAAAGTATCAAAAAATCCAGCATTCCCAAGCAAACTGCAGCCGGTAGGATTAGCAATTGAAGTATGTATCAACAAAGAACATCCCGATCACAAAGTAAAAATTGGTTCGGGGTTAAGTAAGGAATTACAGCAAGAACTTATTCCATTTTTGTCGAGAAACGAGAGTACGTTCGCTTAGACCACGGAGGATATACTAGGGATCGACCTGAAAATAATATCTCATGAATTGCACGTTGATCAAAGCTTCAAACCAATAAAGCAGAAGCGAAGGAAGCTCGGCCCAGATTGAGCTAAAGCAGTAAAAGATAAAGTGGAAATATTTTTGAGAGTCGGTTCGATTTGCGAAGTCAAGTATCCATATTGGCTCGCCAACCCCATAGTGGTAAAGCAGAAGAATGGAAAAGGGAGGGTCTTGGCGATTTCACCGCCATTAACAAAGCTTGCCCAAAGGATAGTTTTCCTACTGCACATCGTTCGATTGGTATAATCAACTGTCGGGCATGAGCTACTGATTTTTATGGATGCTTTCTCCGATCTTAATTTTACAATCAAATTAAGATGCATCCGGACGACTAGGAAATAACTTTATTCATCACGGATAAAGGTATATGTTGTTATATAGTAATGTCTTTCGGATTAAAGAATGTCAGAGCCACCTATCTGCGTCTCGTCAATAAATTGTTTGATAAATACCTCGGAAAACTATGGAAGTTTACATTGACAATATGCTAGTCAAGTCCCTGAAAAAGGCTGAGCACATCCAACAACTCAAACAGTGCTTCGAAATATTAAATGAATTCGGAATGAAGTTGAATCTGGTGAAATGTACATTTGGAGTACCATCTGGAGAATTCCTTGGATATATAGTAACAAAGCGTTGAATCGAGGTGAATTCATGTCAATTCAACGCATTTCTAATGATGTCATTGTCTCGAAATTTCAAGGAAGTATAACGGTTGACCGTACTAATTACGACACTTGACAGGTTCATATCCCGGTCAACGGATATATACTTTGCTTTCTACCAACTATTGAAAGAAAACAAAAAGTTCAAATGGAAGGAAAACTGCGAGGAGGCTTTTAAACAACTCAAAACCTATTTGACAACTCCACCTATCCTATCCAAACCTGAGACGGACGAAAAGTTATATTTATACATTTTCGTTTTGAAACATGCTATAAGTGGAGTAATCGTACGAGAAGATCGAGAGAGCAGAAGTGATGTGATCCTAGGGGAGGATCACGTCCCTGAATGCTCTCCAAATGCTAGGTGAAGTCGTTGAAGCAAGGAAACCCTCTGATGTGCCGGTTTGATGATGTTTGGCGAGTGAGAAGGGGAACAGATCGGTTCAGATGGATGAGTAACCACGAAAATGGATTGAATGAAACTTCTAAGAGTTGCGAAATCACTCTTAGACTATCAGGGGTGTTTGTAGTGCAAGGATATGTCCGAATACACTAAACAAACATGATCAAACAGTTTCAAAGAGATTGAGAATAAGAAAGGTTTGATAAATCTGAAAAGAAAGAGAATACAAGTACTTATAGAGTTTCAGATACCTAGAATTAAAATACATAGAAAATAGATAATACTTAATGAATCAAAGCTGATCATTAAGTGTACAAAGACTAATGCAAGTAAACTCTTCAACTTCAAAGTGGCGAGAATGTTGAGTGAATGGAGTGGGCTTGGTTTCATCAAGAGGAAATGATAAAGAGTGTGTGGGCTGGCCTCATTAAAAACCTCTCTTGGAAAACCCATTGGTACAAAACCAAGAGGAGGGAAAAAGAGTACAAGTCCACACACCTCTCTTGATGAATGCTTAAGTGGCGTGAATCACAATCAAGGTGACTGGATTAGCACACTCAAGTCGGCCCTGAATATGGTGTAAGAGAGTGTAGAATGCTTGATGGAATCTTGCTTGCTTGGATCGAGTCATCGGACCAAGGGGCACATGTAGATCTTTGTCGTTGGCTTCCTCAAGTTCATGTTGCTTTGTGGCTTCCTCTTTAGCTTCCTTAAGCTCTGGTTCTAGCTGCTCCTCCATCTCCTTAGCTCTCTTAAGCTCTGGTTCAAGCTGCTCCTCTATCTCCTTAGCTCCCTCAAACAGGCTGCTGGTTAGGATCTCATCATCCTCTCCCACTTGAGAAGGATTTGACATCAAATCCGTTTCATGTGCACAAAAAGGAACTAGATCAGTTATGTTGAAGCTTGAACTTATGTTGTACTTACCTTGGAGGTCCAGCTGGTAGGCATTATTGTTAAGTTTCTTGATGACTTTGAAAGGACCATCGAGTCGGGGCATGAGCTTGGACTTTCTTTCGTTGGGAAATCTTTCCTTTCTCAAATGTATCCAAACCAAATCGCCTTCTTCGAAAATCTTTTCCTTTCGGATTTTGTTAGCGTACTTGGCATAGAGTTTGGTCTTGCTCTCCAAATTGATCCGAGCTTTCTCATGAATCTGCTTGACAAATTCTGCTTTCTTTCTTCCATCTAAGCTAGCTCTTTCACTCACAGGTAAAGGCATTAGATCCAAAGGTGATATAGGATTAAAACCATAGACAATTTCAAACGGAGAATACTTAGATGCAGAATGTCTAGCATGGTTATAAGCAAACTCTACATGAGGTAAACATTCTTCCCAAGTCTTTAGATTCTTTTTAATCAATGCACGCAACAAAGTAGATAAAGTCCTATTAACTACTTCGGTTTGACTATCGGATTGCGGGTGACACGTTGTAGAAAAACAAAGCTTAGTTCCTAACTTAGACCACAGCGTTTTCCAAAAATAGCTAAGGAACTTAGTGTCTCTATCCGATACAATGGTCCTAGGCATACCATACAATCTAACAATTTCCCTAAAGAACAGTCCGGCTATATTCATGGCATCATCAGTTTTATGACAAGGGATAAAGTGTGCCATTTTGGAGAACCTATCTACTACAACAAACACAGAATCTTTTCCGGTCTTAGTCATAGGTAATCCAACAATAAAATCCATAGAGATGTCATGCCACGGATGCAAAGGAATGGGTAAAGGAGTATACAAACCGTGAGACTGGATTTTAGACTTAGCTTGTTTGCAAGTTATACATCTTTCACAAGCTTTCTCTACATCTCTCCGCATGTGTGGCCAGAAGAAATGTTCTTGCATCACACTCAAAGTCTTAGCTACGCCAAAATGTCCCATGAGACCACCTGCGTGAGCTTCCTTCACAAACAAATCTCTTAAAGAATAGTTAGGTACACACAATCAATTTTCATAGAATAGAAAACCGTTACATTGAAAATATTTGCCGCTACCGAACTTCTCACAAGAAGCATAAATGTCTTTAAAATCAAGATCAGCAGCATATAAAGTCTTGATATGCTCGAACCCAAGTAGCTTAACTTTTAAAGAGTTCAAGAGAACATACCTCCGAGAAAGAGCATCGACTACTACATTCTCTTTACCTTTCTTGTATTTGATCACATACGGAAAAGCTTCAATGAATTCCACCCACCTTGCGTGTCTTTTATTCAGCTTTTTTTGTCCCTTGAGATGCTTTAGAGACTCATGGTCCGTGTGGATAACAAATTCCTTGGGCCAAAGATAATGTTGCCATGTTTACAAAGCTCGAACAAGCGCATAGAGTTCCTTGTCGTAGGTGGGGTAATTGAGTGTGGCTCCTCTAAGTTTTTCACTAAAGTAGGCTATGGGCTTCATTTCCTGCATAAGTACAGCGCCGATACCAATTCCTGAGGCATCACATTCAATTTCAAAAGTTTTATCAAAGTTAGGAAGAGATAGCACCGGAGAGTGTGTGAACTTGTCTTTCAAAGCTTGAAAAGCATCTTCTTGTGCTTGCTCCCACTTAAATCCAACATTCTTTTTGATAACTTCAGTGAGTGGAGCTGCTAGAGTGCTAAAATCTTTGACAAATCTCCGATAAAAACCGGCAAGGCCATGAAGGCTTCTCACTTCGCCGACATTTCTAGGACTCAGCCATTCTTTGATTGCTTGGATCTTTTCCTCATCAACCTTAATGCCATCTGTACTCACAACAAAACCTAAGAAGACAAGGTTATCCGTTCCAAAAGTACATTTCTTAAGATTAGCATACAAGGTTTCTTTCCTAAGTACTTCCAAAACTTTTCTAAGATGCTCCACATGATCTTCCAAGCTACGGCTATAGATTAGGATGTCTTCGAAATACACAACCACAAAATGACCTATGAATGCTCTAAGAACATGATTCATTAGTCTCATGAAAGTACTAGGTGCGTTGGTTAATCCAAAAGGCATGACTAACCATTCGTATAGACCATGTTTAGTTTTAAATGCGGTTTTCCATTCATCCCCTTCTTTCATCCTAATTTGATGGTACCCACTTTTAAGATCTACCTTAGAAAAGATGCTAGAACCATGCAATTCATCAAGCATATCATCTAATCTAGGTATAGGATGTCGATACTTTACAGTGATATTGTTGATTGCACGGCAGTCGACACACATCCTCCAGCTTCCATCTTTCTTTGGGACGAGTAAAATGGGCACGGCACATGGGCTCATACTCTCTCGGATATGTCCTTTCTCCATGAGCTCGGTGACTTGCTATTGAAGCTCCTTAGTCTCTAGAGGATTGGTTCTGTAGGCGGGTTTGTTGGGAAGAGAAGCTCCGGGTGTGAAATCGATCTGGTGTTCAATGCCACGGATTGGCGGCAAACCTTGTGGAGGTTCTTCCGAGAAAACATCTGGAAACTCCTGTAAAAGAAACTGAATTTTGCTAGGGATTTCCTGCACCGTTTGGTTAGTTTTAAGACATTCTTTAAACACAAAAAGTAGGGATGGCAAAAAACTTCCTTGTTGAGGCTTGATCATAAGATTGGTCGGTTGTTTGAGCTTGGACTCGGAAGTGATCTTGTTTTTCTTCAAAGCGATCTGGTCTAGATGAACCTCCTGTGGTGTTAATGGCACGAGAATATTCCTCTTGCCCTTGAAATCAAAGGTATACCTGTTGGTGAACCCATCATGCATGACTTTACGATCAGATTGCCAAGGTCTTCCAAGAAGTATATGCCCAGCATCCATTGGCAAGATATCACATAGGACCTCATCTTCATACTTTCCTATAGACAAGGGAACCAAGACCTGATGCTTAACTTCCAACTCTCCCTCATCATTAAGCCATTGTAGTTTGTAAGGCTTAGCTCTCTTAATGACCGTTAGCCCAAGTTTTTCCACCATGGACTCACTTGCAACATTAGTGCAACTCCCTCCATCGATTACTAAGCTGCAAACCTTTTCCTTTACTAGACATCGAGTATGGAATAGATTCTCCCGTTGCTCATTTTTCTCGAAAGTAGCATGCAGATTCAAGGTCCTCCTCGTGACTAAGAGTTGTCCTACCATTGGCATTGCAACATGCTCTTCTATAGACTCAGCTTCAGAATATTCTTCTTTCGTTTCTAGCTCTCCATTGGCTCGGATGACTATGGTTCTCTTGTTGGAGCAGGCGTTCGAATAGTGACCAAAACCCTTACACTTGAAGCATTGTATATCTCTGGTCTTGGTGCTTGAACCCTTATCAATGCCCTTAAGACGTGGCTCTTCAGACCTAGGTTTAGAAATTGGCTGGTGGTCCTTGGTAGGTTTATCCTCTCGGGTTTGGTTGGATCTGGTGGAAACATAACCGGGCCTAGGGTTTCTTCTCTTAAGCTGTTTCTCAAACATGTTAGCTTTATGAAGAAGCTCTTCCATTTCCACATAATGATGTACTTCAAGCCGATCCATAATTTCCCTATTAAGGCCGCCCATAAATCTGGCCATAGTAGCTTCACTATCTTCTCGGATATCAGCTCGAAGCAACAAAGTTTCCATCTCCTTATAGTATTCTTCCACGGACTTACTTCCTTGAGATAGATTCCTCAGTCTTAGATGCAACTCTCGATGATAATGACTAGGTATAAACCTCTTCCTCATAATAATCTTCATTTGATTCCAAGTTTCAATAGGAAGATCTCCAACCCTTCTCCTAGAAGTTACTAACTGATCCCACCAACTTAAAGCATAATCTTTGAATGCGGTTGGGGCTATCCGAACCATGTGGTCTTGTGTGAATTCTCTGCAGTCAAAAATGATCTCGATCTTCTTCTCCCATTCTAGATAGTCTTCTGGATCATTAGTTCCATGAAAAGATGGAATCTCGATTTTTAGACCGGCTAAAGGATCACGGGGATGAGTTTGGTTGATCCTAAGGGGTTGTTCCTCTCTTGGCCGTCTTCTTCTTGAATGGTGTGTTCTAGAGGAGTGACTATAATACTGCTCAGCCTCAGAAGGTTGTGATTGCCTCCTAAATCGGTCGTTGATGGATCTGTCCAATTCAGCTCTCATCTCTGCCCTCATGGTTGCTATACTCTCGTTCATCATTGCCTTAAAGGAATCAAGAAGCTGCTTGTTGGAGTTTGCGGATTCTTCTTCACCATTGCTGGTTTCTGCCATAGTACCTGATCAGATTGAAACAAAATAACAAGTAAAATGCCCAACAGATATCACAACAACAATACAAGATAAGCTTGCTTGGAATCCAAGAGACAGTTTGGTTTGATCGATTCAAATAAAACATCCAAATACATTCAAAAATTCTAGAAACAATTTTCTAAAATACTTGACTCGTTTTAAAGACAAATCCAACCGATCACACTATTTTAGCAATTAAAACGGATTTATGAAAATTAAAACACTGAAAAAATCGCAGAAATTCTCTTCTCCAAATCACTTGAAGATGATCGGTCAGATTAAAATATCAAATCGTGTCCAAAAATTCCGAAATCAATTTTCACAGAAACTAGACTCATATTATGTTCTTTGAAAACAAATTTCACGATTTTATCTATTACCAAAGATTTATGAAAAATCCGACAATCAACAGATAAATCGATTCAAAGGTTATGAAGAATATGAAAGGGTATAATCGATTTGAAAAGACACAACCTGAGATGGAGTCAGCTCTGATACCACTTGATGTGATCCTAGGGGAGGATCACGTCCCTGAATGCTCTCCAAATGCTAGGTGAAGGCCTTGAAGCAAGAAAACCCTCCGATGTGCCGGTTTGATGATGTTTGGCGAGTGAGAAGGGGAACAGATCGGTTCAGATGGATGAGTAACCACGAAAATGGATTGAATGAAACTTCTAAGAGTTGCGGAATCACTCTTAGACTATCAGGGGTGTTCGTAGTGCAAGGATATGTCCGAATACACTAAACAAACATGATCAAACAGTTTCAAAGATATTGAGAATAAGAAAGGTTTGATAAATCTGAAAAGAAAGAGAATACAAGTACTTATAGAGTTTCAGATACCTAGAATTAAAATACATAGAAAATAGATAATACTTAATGAATCAAAGCTGATCATTAAGTGTACAAAGACTAATGCAAGTAAACTCTTCAACTTCAAAGTGGCGAGAATGTTGAGTGAATGGAGTGGGCTTGGTTTCATCAAGAGGAAATGATAAAGAGTGTGTGGGCTGGCCTCATTAAAAACCTCTCTTGGAAAACCCATTGGGACAAAACCAAGAGGAGGGAAAAAGAGTACAAGTCCACACACCTCTCTTGATGAATGCTTAAGTGGCGTGAATCACAATCAAGGTGACTGGATTAGCACACTCAAGTCGGCCCTGAATATGGTGTAAGAGAGTGTAGAATGCTTGATGGAATCTTGCTTGCTTGGATCGAGTCATCGGACCAAGGGGCACATGTAGATCTTTGTCGTTGGCTTCCTCAAGTTCACGTTGCTTTGTGGCTTCCTCTTTAGCTTCCTTAAGCTCTGGTTCTAGCTGCTCCTCCATCTCCTTAGCTCTCTTAAGCTCTGGTTCAAGCTGCTCCTCTATCTCCTTAGCTCCCTCAAACAGGCTACTGGTTAGGATCTCATCAAGAAGCCAATCTACTACATAAAAAAAATACTCCAGAGGACAATGCCACAGAATAGGCCTAGGCATTCGGGTACCCGATCGGGTTCGGGTCGGGTATTTTGGGTTTTTGGATATTTGGATATAGGGTTATAGAAACCGATCGGGTATTTTCTAACATCGGGTCGGGTTTGGATAGGTTATTTTTGGATAGACCCGAAACCCGAATAAATCGTCGGATACCCGGTGCTATGGATAATTTTACCCGAACTTGATTAAAAAAGCTGAAAGTTAACCGAAAAATCAAAACAAAGATTGATCAAAAATATTACCAAACAAACAGATTGATTGAATGTATACAATGCTACAAAACATCCATGTCTGCAATGATATGATTTAAACTTCAAACCAAGTAATCTTATACTAAAACAAAAGAGTAAAAACCGAAAGAGTAAAGTCATAACACAATTATGATTCCAAAACGAAAGAGTAACATTCTGATAATGTTAGAGACAAAGAGAAGTAACTTCATTATGATTCCAAAACCGCAAAAAGTCTTCCATCACTTCTTAAGTTCTTAACTTCCTATGAAACATAAAAATTATCACAATGTCATAAAAAAAGTTCTTTACCAAGTAATCAAGTACCAAATAGCATCAATGTTATAAACTTCCTATAAAAAACCAAGTCTGTAGTTACATTACCTTATAATCGAGCCTAGACTAGCAAGTAGCATTAGTGTTCTTCACTTCTTATCATGGGCTTGGCCTCTCAAACTCTGTATAGTAAACATACAAACAAAAACATATTATTACATAAGAAGTTAAGAACTGAAACCTGAAAAAATTAACATCAAATCAAACTGAGAGAAAAAAAAATTGACCTTTCTCAAGTTGATCTTCAAATTCAACTTCAGCAAGTATTTGTGCATTTGTAAGAATCTTTGCTTCAAACTTAATGTCTTGTTTCATCCATTGCTCTGTACACATCAAAACCTCAACCATATAATGAGTTAGACAACTCCTATATGGTTCTATTATCCTTCCACTAGTGCTAAAATTACATTCCGATGCAAGTGTCTACTTGCATTGTAAATAAATTCCTAGCCATCTCTGACAAAATAGGATACTTATCATTGTTATTTTTCCAATAAGAGAGTACATTATACTCAAATCCCTCCACCAAATCAGGATTCTCAACTTTGTCCTTCAGATAAGTATCCAACTCGTTATGTTACTAACTCATATCTCCTTAAGCAAGGTATTGTACCATTTCTCAATCCTACGATAATCGCCATAATCATTAGCAAAATCCATTATGTCTTGAGTAGATTGAGATGAATGAGTAGACATTGTGAAATAACCACACCCTTTTTTTTAACTGATAATAATATTCCCATAATTATTAAAATCCCTCAATTTTAATTAAATTAAATAATTCACGAAATTCCATATTAATTTAATTAACTCATCTTAACCAAATTAAACTGTCAAATAAATTCTTAGTAATTCTGAAATTACTAAAATAATTTAACCAAGAATTAAACCTAAAATTCAACAATCAAAAACCTCAAAACCGAGTCCTAAATCATCCTTTTCTCCTAGCTATGATTCTACGATCACACTTTTTCTTTTCCTGCATCATAATGAAGAGATGCATACGTATTTCAATAAATACTAAGTGAGACAATCCTCTCATCTACGAGATATACATACACAGGAAAATACAATGTAAAAACACATAATCCAAATACCAGTCATCCAATCAAATAACATGCTATAGACTCTCAGCTGATGGCCTCTACACAGGAAAACATGTTAATACATTCAAATTTCCACAGCTAATCTCATGGTCATGCACTCACCTTAGCTAATCACAGAAATTTCCGCGACAAAATTCTGCAATTTTCTGAAACTTCCCGGGATGAATAAACCCTAGATTTTCCAAAAGCAAACCTAAATAATAATAAAATAATCCTAAATCATTAAAACACACACATGACTGACTTAATAAGTCATCTTCTTCGTTTGAAACTTCTGCAACTAAGAAGAATCATCCACGTAACACCACCACCACCAGCCGTAACGAAAATCACACCACCACCAGCCATAACGAAAATCACACCACCAACAACTCACGACGTCACCAACGGAACTTGATCGCACCACCTCCGATCATCAACACGTCAAGCTCCGTTGCATTGCCACCACGCCAACACCCTCCGACCAAACACCATCACCGATGTCACCGTTCAACACCGTCACGGCAACGACATCAACAACGACAACATCAAAACAACTAAGGCAGAGGGGAGATTCTTACCGTGGTGAAGGATTAGATGGAGAGAGAGACCCAACTTCTCACTCACGGCAATCTCAGCCAACGCTCAGCTCTTCTATTCTCCTCTTTGTCTCGCCTTACACAGCTCTCCCTTTCTCTCTTGATTTCACGATGGAGGCGACGAACAAACTTGGAGAACATGGGCTAGAGATCGACAACGACTTAAAAGAGATACTTAGGTTTCATTTTTCCCAAAAATTCCCTTAAGTCCCTCAACTTCCCAATTTTCTCAATTCAGCCCTCAACTTCCTAATCTTCTAAAATCGACCCCACAACTTCCTGATCTTTTCAAATCAGCCCCTTGATTTTATTTTATTATTATTATATATATATATATATTTGATTAAATTAGGATTAAACCAATTAAACCAGAATTAATTAATTTTTGGTACAATTAATTTAAACCGTAGTTTAAATTAAACCTAAAATTAATTAAAACTCTTTCGGTTAATTAATAAAATCGCAGACCGGTTTCTCAATCCAAAAAACCAGAATTAACCAATCTACTCCAAATTCCGTAAAAATAAATTCAAATTTCCTGTTTCCGAGACACGGGCGTTACAATTCTCCCTCACTAACATAGATTTGTCTTCGAATCTAACGCCTCAGTCCATCCGTATTGAACTCAATCCAACAATCGTCGCAACGATTCAAACAATCCTTGACCAACCTGGCCAACACAAACCGATCACGAGATCAAACACCATTGATCTCTGAGGTCTACATTCAGTCACTGCCTTAAGACTTCGGTCATAAACTCATTGCTCACAACTCAAACTCATACCTCTCCACTCTAAGACACCAAGTCTTATGAGTTCTGGGTATCTATACCACTCCGCTCTCAGGTCACAAAGTCCTTCGAGCTCTCGGTATCAACTCATGCCACTCCACTCTGGGTAATATAACCTTACGAGTTCTCGGTAATCACATACCACTCCTACAACGCCCTGACCGCCACCGTCCGTGAGCACCTCCACGACCTCTAGGGGCCCCACGCCCTCTCCAGGGCCCGTGAGCACTCGACGTCCCCTCTAGGTACTGCACTCACCCTTGTCTGACGGCCGGTTTGTTATCTCCCGAGGCTCTACAGACTTGTTACTATCCCTACAAATCACCACATGACCTTTCCTCGTGTTTTGGCCTCACTCACACGGTACCGACAATCACTTCTTAGTAGGTCACCCATCCTAGTGCTACTCCAGTCCAAGCACGCTTAACTCTGAAGTTCTATCAAGACAACTGACGGAAAAGATAAGTGCACTTTGGTGATATAGGTAGCCAAATCAAATCTCTTAACCTCTTCTCAGAAACCGGGATGTTACAACTCACCCCCACTAACAGACCGCAACATCCTCGTTGCGCACCCATCGCCCTCAGGACTGCCTCCCGGGTCAGAACCGGTTTGATATAACCTAGAGCTCTGATACCACTTATAACGCCCCGACCGCCACCGTCCGTGAGCACCTCCACAACCTCTAGGGGCCCCACGCCCTCTCTAGGGCCCGTGAGCACTCGACGTCCCCTCTAGGTACTGCAGTCACCCTCGTCTGACGGCCGGTTTGTTATCTCCCGAGGCTCTACAAACTTGTTACTATCCCTACAAATCACCACATGATATTTCCCCGTGTTTTGGCCTCACTCACACGGTACCGACAATCACTTCCCGGTAGGTCACCCATCCTAGTGCTACTCCAGTCCAAGCATGCTTAACTCTGGAGTTCTCTCAGGACAAGTGACGGAAAAGATAAGTGCACTTTGGTGATATAGGTAGCCAAATCAAATCTCTTAACCTCTTCTCTGAAACCGGGATGCTACAACTCCACTCTGGGCTATACACCTTACGAGTTCTCGGCATTGCACTCATACCATTCCACTCTGGGCAGTATAACTTTACGAGTTCTCAATATCACATACCACTCCACCCTGGGCTATATACCTTACGAGTTTTAGGTATCAGAGGAACTATCCATCTTCTCTTGAGTTGTACAGTACCAATCCGTTCTTTGAGCAACCATGACCCTCTATACATCTATAAGCACTCCCGACTGAAACTACCTCCCATGACCCGTGTACGACCTCACAAGGTAATACTGGCATCATCCATATTCAAAACAGAGAATATAAACCTTTCATAACCAATACTCAGGTTATCTCGCCGTATACCCAGTCACTTAGGGTACTCACATAATCTCTTCCTGATTATAATTCAAGTTTTTAAATTCTCATAAAACTCATTTCAGAACCTCATGCTCCTTTATTTCTCATGACATCACAAGTCATTAAACAATAAGAAAATACTCATCTTATTTAAACTCATTACGAAATACCCCATCATCAAATTCAATTCCTCATAATCTCATCACAACATAATCGAACTCTTCAAATATCAACGCAACATATCCTATTCCTCAGGATATAAACTCACTATATTCCATTCCTGGAATGTCACCACATCATAGTCTATAAATCATGTACTTCAGGATATTAACACAACATGTCCAATAACCCCGGACATCACCACAACATATCCCATACCTCAGGATATCTACACTTCATATCCAATACCTCTCGGATATCAAACACAACATATCCTAACTCTCGGATATCAGTCTAACTCTAACATCTCATTAAAGTTTTCCTTAATCAATTCCAAAACATTCTCGTTCCTTTATGTTTAACAACATGGCACTCACCAGCCATCATTAATAATATATTAACCCACATTTTTTATTTATTGTAACATGTAACAATCGTTTTTTACTCCGAAACATAAATACAAACACAGCAGGAACTAAGAAACGTGGAATATAAATTCTCCCCCACTAGAAGTGGTCCGCTTCCAAATCTCAAACCTTGATTCCAGCTTCTTCTCAAACAACTTGGAAATTCCAATTTCATCATCGCCTCTTATCCCCCAGTTTCCCCTACCACAACATCACAACGTTTGATTGTTCTCTCAAGAATCTCCACCGGCCTTGCCTCAATCAACATGTTAGACTGAGGATCAAAAATCTTAGCCAACACCTCACTAGCCTTATGTCAGCATCCACATGTGCAATGCAACCATATCATCTAATACTAACACACCCCACAACCTGGAACGGTCCCACATACCTCAGACTCAACGTAGTCCCATAAATGAATCGATTAAGAACCACCTCTCAACAGTGCCCTCTTGAGATAACTTATCTCCAACCTAATCAGCATAACCCTTTTGCCGATCTCGCGCTTCATTCATATTCAGTTCCCAGAAACCCAGACCTCTTCTGTAATCTCCTGAACAATATTTCCACCAATACGCTCCCCTTCCCCCCACTAAGGATCAACATAATGGTGTACAACTTGGCCAACCATAAAAAAAAAACTTCATATGGTACCATCACAACAGCTAACACTTAGCTCAGAACTCAAAATTCTTGATTCAACTTTCCGAGCCCACTACTCAACAACGAAAACCCAGAGCCTACCACCCTGACTCTCCGCTAATAACTTAGGCCTCTGCCCGTAAACAAAAGCTCAACTTAAACTTCTTGAACTCAACTGGTTTCTCGAGCTTAAGCTTTCAGATCATTCATGATCCCATCCGCATAAGAATCCAGAGCACCTCCTGCTCTTAGAATTCTTATCACCTTTTGCAAATTCACTTGATTATCAAGTTAACCAACACCACCGCTCACTAGTGCGGTTAACTACACGTTACCGAGCAATCCTTCCTGGATCCAATAAGCTTTGGCGAGCTTCACTACTCCCAACTTATTTCTCTGGATCCTAATTCTCGAGTAACAACAAATCCCCCTTGATCTTTCCTTTCTGGGAAACTTCCCATTTTTAGGCTGTTTCCCTTTTTAGCTACATTTCCTTTTAGGAAACTTTCCATTTTTGAAACCTTCCATTCTAGGCAACTTTCCCTTTTTGGAAACCTTCTAATCTAGGCAACTTTCCATTTTTCAAAACTTTCCCTTTTAAGAAACATCAGCCCCGAACCATACTACTCATGGTTCGCTCTTCCTGAACTTCTGCGGAACCCTCTCTAACTTTCTCGGAACTCCTCTGGAACTCTCCCGGAACTCCTCCAGAACTCTCCTAAAATTCCTCCAGAATTCTCCCGGAACACTCCCTGAATTCCTCTGGAACTCTCCCGGCCTCACTTGACCTCTCAGCTCCATCTTTCCAAGGAATACCTACAACTAACAGAGATTCAATCTTGTATCTCACGCTACTTACTCCAGATAGCAGACGGTCAAAACAACCTGATACTCCAATGAGTATGTACTTGAACGAAAATTTTGCTCCAACATTTTAGTCAGGAGGTCTACATGATCCTTTTCAGGATCTTTTCCTTCTTAGGACACCAGTACCAACTCTACCAGACACTCTATCGACCACCAGACTTCTGACAATTCAACTGTGACTTTCCGTGCCACACCCTACACCGCCACCGCCCGAGCTCCCACATCTTAGCTCAACATCATGTCATTTTCTCTGTTATTCTACCTTGCTTAACAATCAAGCAACAACAATAATAACAACAAAAAGCAAGGAAAACATACCGTAGAATCTCATTGAAGGCTCGAAGAGGATGATCTAGAACTTCATGCCCAAACAAATTGACTAACTCAAATAATCAATTTCTAACAACGGTTTAACACATGCATCACACATCACAAAAAAAAATTAACTCCCAATTTTATTCTCTTAAACCATCCTAGAACCGTAATTGCTCTGATACCAAATTGAAATAACCGCACCCATTTTTTTGTAACTAATAATAATATTTCCATAAATATTAAAATCCCTCAATTTCAATTAAATTAAATAATTCAAAAAATTCCATATTAATTTAATTAACTCATCTTAACCAAATTAAACTGTCAAATAAATTCTTAATAATTCTGAAATTACAAAAATAATTTAACCAAGAACTAAACCAAAATTCAACAATCAAAAACCTCAAAACCGAGTTCTAAATCATCCTCCTCTCCTAGCCATGATTCCACGATCATACTTTTTCTTTTCCTGCATCATAATGAAGAGATGCATAAGTATTTCAATAAATACTAAGTGAGACAATCCTCCCATCTACGAGATATACACACACAGGAAATTATAATTTAAAAATACATAATCCAAATACCAATCATCCAATTGAATAACATGCTATAGACTCTCATCCGATGGCCTCTACACAGGAAAACATGTTAATACATTCAAATTTCCACAGCTAATCTCATGGTCATGCACTCACCTTAGCTAATCACAGAAATTTCCGCGACAAAATTCTGCAATTTTCTGAAACTCCCCGGTATGAATAAACCCTAGATTTTTCAAACGCAAACCTAAATAATAATAAAATAATCTTAAATCATTAAACCACACACATGACTGACTTAATAAGTCATCTTCTTCGTTTGAAACTTTTGCAACTAAGAAGAATCATCCACGTCACACCACCACCACCAGCCGTAACGAAAATCACACCACCACCAGCCATAACGAAAATCACACCACCAACAACTCACGACGTCACCAACGGAACTTGATCGCACCACCTCCGATCATCAACACGTCAAGCTCCGTTGCATTGCCACCACGCCAACACCCTCCGACCAAACACCATCACCGATGTCACCGTTCAACACCATCACGGCAACGACATCAACAACGACAACATCAAAACAACTAAGGCAGAGGGGAGATTCTTACCGTGGTGAAGGATTAGATGGAGAGAGAGACCCGACTTCTCACTCACGGCAATCTCAGCCAACGCTTAGCTCTTCTGTTCTCCTCTTTGTCTCGCCTTACACAGCTCTCCCTTTCTCTCTTGATTTCACGATGGTGGCGACGAACAAACTTGGAGAACATGGGCTAGAGATCGACAACAACTTAAAAGAGATACTTAGGGTTTCATTTTTCCCAAAAATTCCCTTAAGTCCTTCAACTTCCCAATTTTCTCAATTCAGGCCTCTACTTCCTAATCTTCTCAAATCGACCCCACAACTTCCTGATCCTTTCAAATCAACCCCTTGATTTTATTTTGTTATTATTATATATATATATTTAATTTAATTAGGATTAAACATATTAAACCAGAATTAATTAATTTTTGGTCCAATTAATTTAAACCAGATTTTAAATTAAACCTAAAATTGATTAAAACTCTTTCGGTTAATTAATAAAATCGCAGACTGGTTTCTCAATCCAAAAACCAGAATTAACCAATCTACTCTAAATCCCACAAAAATAAATTTAAATTTCCCGTTTCCGGGACACAGGCGTTACACATTGAACTGAGACTGAGCTTGTTGAACCTCTGCATTTTTATTATATCTTCTCTATACTTCTTAAACATATCCTACAGCAGATTATACACCAAGTCATACAAGTCCTTAGCCTCTGTACTCCCTTCCCCATACACCTTCTCAAAACACATTTTTGCAAATTGCATCTTTTTCAAAGGATCAAACACAGTTGCTAATACCAACATCTGGTTGATGTTTTTAATAAACCATCCCAATACTTGTAAAATTTGCTGAACATTTCTTTAGCTTGTGACTTCAGCTCAGTATCAAAGTTGTTACAAAGCAACTTCAGATTGGATGCAATGTTCACTATCTCACCATAACACTTGTGTGCATTCAGAGTAGTAGAAGCTGAGACTACCAATGTCGAGTTGTAGAAAATGATGAGGAATCTATTCAACCTCTCAACTTTATGCCAATCAGTCAGTGTAGGAGGGCCAATCCTTTTTTTATCTTTCTCAACCTCCAATAAATGGTCATTGTACAGTTTGTAACTCCATCTTCTCAAATGAAGCCTTGAACTTAATTGCCTTTTTCAACATCAAAAAGTCGAATTCCACCTATTTTGACATCTAATGGCAAACTACCCCTAGTAATCCTACCAGATTCTACCTTTTGTTCAAAAGCATTCTGTCTCTTTGTTCCATATCTAACATTGGAGATTGCATTTCTGATTGCAGTCACACTAGAATCTACTTCAGTCAATCCTTTCCTCACAATCAAGTTATTGATATGACTGGCACATCGCATATGCATGAACTCTCCTTTCAACATTAAAGCATCATCGGATATCAAAGAGAACTAGATTCAAACTTGTTCAAAGCATTAGTTTTAGCTGTGCATAATCTATAGGCACATAGAAAACCTTTTCTATTCCCCACTCAGCTAATCATTCTAGAAGTGTAGTGGAAATGGTCTTACCTTTGTTATCTATGACATACATAAACCCAATGATCATCTTTTTTAACTGGCAAAAATCATCAATGTAATGGGCTGTTATAACCATATAACTTGCACCCGTGAATGTGTAGTCAAACAAAAGTAATGAGCATAATTTAGTCAAACAAAAGACTGTAATGAGCATAATCAAGTAAAAAAACAATACATGTACTCTGAGAAACCCAAATATCTGTTGTGAGTGAGACCCTTTGCTTGTTAGCTAGAAACCACTGCCTAAGAGTAGCCTTTCTGTCGGCAAAAATGTGAACAATGTCTCTGGTTGCTGTCCTGCTTGAGTGAGGCCTTGGCAGGTTACACTTGTTGCATAAATGTCAAAATGCCATACCCTTAACGAAAGCCATTGGCAACTCCCCTATCACGAGCATCTCATTTTCTACTTCTCTGAAAACACTGTCAAACACTCTAGCATTGATAAGATTTCCTTCATTATTAATAACATGTTGATTCTCATTAGGATCTTAACTATCACTCCATGCCTTGTATTCCTTACAGCAACCCAGATGATTCTGCAAGTTTGTAGTTCATGACCTTGTTGGACATGCGTAATCATGTTTGCAATAGCTGCAGACACATCTATCATGGTATCCTTCCTTTCTTGTAAAATGATCCTAGACATTTGATCTTGTTGGGAGTATCCTCTGGACCTTTGTGTTATGTTACCCAGAAGAACCACCATTTATAGGACCTTGTTTCCTTTTCCCTCTTTGATTTGAATGTGGAGTCATAAACTCTTCTTCTTCATCACCAATCCCATGTTCATCTCTGTCTCTGTTCTCTTGATTTGGAGTTGATGAT
The DNA here is from genome assembly GCA_028015245.1 of Cardamine occulta. Taxonomy (NCBI): domain Eukaryota; kingdom Viridiplantae; phylum Streptophyta; class Magnoliopsida; order Brassicales; family Brassicaceae; genus Cardamine; species Cardamine occulta. The sequence goes on along the minus strand of CM051364.1, from coordinate 11,247,379 downwards.
GAATCCATCTGCAAATACCAAAAGAAACAATCTTAGTGCTTAGAAAAAGAAATGCCATGAAGTATGACAAGCAACTAACATATAAGGCACAAATTAAAAAGACAGTTTAATCTCAAACGACAAAAGGTGATGACAAAACAAATAAATATAAAGCTTCAGACAAAGCTAAATAGCTAAGGAGTCGAATTTGACAAAAAAATGAACCAAACATAACCTGAGAATAAACGAAGAAAGTAACAACTAACAACAATGAATCAAGCCACATTGTAGCTAAGGACGAAACTACAAACAGATATAACACAATCTAGCTAAGGAACAATCACGCTTATAGTTTTTTAAGGCATAAACTACTTGTAATCAAAACAGATATAAGAACAAACAGATATCACGCAATGAGAAAACATATATCACGCTAAAGAACAAACATATATCACGCAATGAGAAAGCTAAGGATTTTAATTCAATCTAAGACCCATACTGATCATCAATTCAATCTCAAGCAGTAAATCCAATTCAACATCATCAAATTTTCTTCTCTATCCGATTACAATGCTTAACTCTAAAATGGAAGTAATTGAACACAAATTCAGACGATTGCACTAACTCTAAGTCTAAGAAATCAAATTTATAAAACTCGAGTTGAACCAAGAGTCGATGAATTACCTGAGATTGCCTCCGTGAGTTCTCAGATGGAGGAGACGATGCCAAATTGCGGTTTAGGATTTCTAATCGGGTAGTTTGGTTATAGGTTTGGATATCGAGTAATACCCAAACCCGATCGGGTATCCGAAACTCTAAATCCTAAAAACCGATCGGGTATTTAGGCACACCCGTAACTGAGCCGAACTCCCTACTTTGTGCAGGTTTTTTGACCAGGCCTACCAAAGATGGATTTTGATGTCTGGGATTATTATCTCCAGTTGATCGGTAGTCCCACAGTTCAGCCTCATTGTCCTAATCAACTTTTTGGTACACCAAGATGGAAGGATCCCAGCATCGTTATCGCAAACAAAGTATTCAAGATTCCTTTCCACTTACTTTCTTCTTGGTCCTTGTCGTCTCGTCCTTTTGGAAGGACGAGCAGAAGAGCTCCACAGAGGATTTTCCTTAGCAGAATTGGAACTAATCACAACTTCCTCATGTAGCTGTTCATCCGGTGTTCAAAAGTCCGACGAACCTTCCGGAGTTGGCTCATCCACTAAGTGAGGAATTCCTGAAGAACGATCCATTTCATCAGCTTGGCTACAACGGTTGATGGTACGAGTAACTGGGGTCGAGCTATCGGAAGAGCTCGACAGTGTATTAGCGGGAGTTGTTTTCTTTTGATTCTGTTAGGTTTGAAGACATTATGGCGATCCGAGCAGAGATTTGGCAACTAGCCGATAAACAACAAAAAGTTTGAAGATCTCTCCGAAAACTTACTAATTTACGGCGGAGATACAACGGAAAATAAGTCGCAACGGACAAGAGATAATTTACTCAAGATCAGAGGGAGAAATTTACCTTCTATCTTTCGGATAAAGAAGTGAGGAATGGGCAACACAAGTCCACTATTTAAAGAGAGAAGGTGACCTTTCAGTGTCTAACCTACGTGACTCTTCAATTTCTGACCTAAAAACTGTCTTAAAAGATTCACAATCCCGAAAATTGAGGCAAATTTGAAAATAAAATATTTTCAAATATATTTTTCCTCATATTCCATGTCATCCACGCAGAGTAAGCTAAGATTCTCTTGCATCGTAAGCCAACCTTTACCGCGTAGAATAAGCCGAGCTTAGTCTTGCATCTTAAATTGCACTAAAGCGTGCATTGTAAGCAGACCTCAGGGTCTCATCGTATGCCGAAATAAAACATTCAAATAAGCTGAACTATGCTTCGCAATAATAAGCCATACTCACCTTCTCGGAATGAACCGATCTTAATTTACATCAGGTTAACTCTCCTTACTTCGTCAAAACTCAATTACTTATTTGTTCTGACGAACTTGAGGGCGACTAACTGTTGGTATCGGGTTTAACACCCTACCGTAAACCCGACCTAAAACAATATATATTCATTCCTAAAAACCCAATTAGTTTTGGCCCATGAAGACAGAAGAACCGACCTACTAAAAAAGAAAAACCGCTCAGAAAAGGAAAGCATTAGGAGAAAAGGAAGATCTGAGAACAAAAAGGAAAAGCCCAGTCAGGAAGTCCACGCCGACCTAAACCAATCAGGAATCACTATAAATAAGGGAGTTTTTCCAACATTCAAGGCATCCAGAAATTATGGAGAAGACCTAAGACTTAGATTCAATAATTCTTTTGTCTTCTTACTTAAGAACCCTAATTTTCTTTGTTACTTCGATCTCAATCTTTAATAGAAAACATCCAATTCTTCAAACTTTAATTATCTAATCCATTAAATCCTAGATTCTTGTTTTCTTAAGCCCGTACGGTTCAAGAGATATCATGGTAGGATATATAATCTCTTTTAATATTTTTTCACACTATAAACAACACAATTACAATCTTAGGATAAATTTGAGTTGAAAAACAACTAACATAAGAAACTATTGTTTGACAAATGTACTTGAAAAGATGGATTTGTACAACTGCTTATATGTTTTCGTGTTTATAGTACAAACAATCGAGGGATGCATTGAAAATCTTGATTAGCGACATCAACAAAAAACGTCAGTAAGAAAACGCATTTAACATTGTATACAAAGAAGTTTTCTAAATTTTAAACATTTTTAATAAAAATTCACTTATTAATAATTTATATAAAAGTTATTATGAAATTTTTGTTACCACTTTATTGTAAAAACGACAAAAAAATTCAGTATTTCAAGTTTATTATAACTGATATGGTACGTTACAAGATACTAAGTGCTTTTATATTTAGTTTTTGTGCTTTTATATATAAGAGAAATATATTATCACAAATTTTCTGTTTTTCTATTAACACTGATGTACTATAACAATTGTCCTTACTCTAAGCATAAATTAGTAATATCTTATAAGCATGGGCATGGCATGGGTATATCATCATTTTTATAATAGATTTTCCATATTACATTATATCAAATATTTGACAAAATATTAATTGCGCTCACGGTTGATAAAAAATAATAATTAGTATTGCTTACAAGACTCTTAGATAATCTTCTTTGCGTTTTGTGGTCTTATGAAATTATTTTTATAATTTTAGAAATTTTTTTTGACTATGTAGTTCTTTTTTTTTTGTCAGATGATATAGTTTTTTATGATCAGGAAATAATATTATATTATAAAATTATTATATTCTATCTATTAATTGGTTGGTATACAAAATTGCTCGTGATTTCTTTGTGTATGTTTTGCTTCTTCTTTTTTTTTTTGCTTTTTAAACATCTCTAATTGTTAACATAATATGTGTTGTGAGTTATTATATATGAGGTTTATCATTGTTTTTATTTATTTTTTCTTTTTGTTAACCGGTTTTATGGCTAGGTAGCACAAAAGCTTCGTTCAACGTCCGCTTCCTGCTTCGGAATCGGAATCAAAATCAGAAGCTTTCGAAATTTTGCTTCCATGTCGCTTTCAAAAATATCTTTTTAAAAATACGTTGGAAGCTTGCACTTTCGTTTTTGAAGCTTATGCTTTCATTTTAGTAACTATTATTTTCTTATGTGTTGTATTTGAAAAAATATTAAGAACTAATATAGTAATTTTGTGATTGTGCATATCATTTCGTTTGTTTATCTATAAAGAATTTTACTTAAAAAGATTATTTGAATGATATGCGAAATATTGAAAGTGATTAATTTGATTAGTAGAATAAGATTATCTCGAAAATTTTGAGTATGACGATCTTTTTTTTGAAACATAGAATTGTAATGAATATGACAATTTTGAATTTTTAAAAATTATTTTAGTTGAATTGTGTAAAAATCAAGCACTGAATTTATGTTATTCATAGCAAAATTTTAATCCATTAGATATTTAATTATATATACATATAAATGTATTGAATTTATGCTATTAATAATAATTTTTAATATTGTATAATGCTTAATTATATATATATATATACACGCTTTCAACACTTATCCACTTTCTATTTTTTTCAAAAAATTGATTTGACGCTTTTATATGCTTTCGCTTCTGCGTTCGTGCTTTTGATTCCATTCAATCTAGGTATATGGGCCAATGTCCAATTAACTCCTCAAGGTGACAGTTCCGACGACTAATCCGACTCCCAATTTTCTATTGAAGCCTAAGACATGGCCTTATCTTCGTCTGGGCAAACAGTAGTAACTTAATTCCCAGTGGAAATCAAACTCAGGACCGATGGCAACTTTTAAAAAAATTTTGGTACAATAATTTATTTTTATTTATTTTTAATATACGTATAGGTCATGAGTTGTTTGTCACCGCGCACCTGACCTAGTTTATCATTACTCTACATCCATTTTGATAATTTTTAGTTACAGAATTGGTTACTTATATTGAAATAGTGAAAACTCATCCTCTTATACATGTTCACATTGGTGAGTGAACGAACAATACAAAAAGAAAAAAAACAAAAAAAGAAAAAAAACAAAAAAAGAAAAAAAATCTATGGGCCCATCTAGGAGAAAGCGTTGGGCCTATCTATATACACCTACGTTACCAGATTTTAACTAAAATGTCCTAAATAGATCAAAAGAAAAGAAAAATAAATACCAAATCCAGTAATTAAAATTTTAATAAATCTCGATTAAAATTGTTTCAAGAAAAGAGGAAAAAAAGGCTCTTGTTTCTTCATACGTTTCGTTCCTCTCCCAAATTTTTCGCCTCCCTTCTCTTCCACCACTCTCCTTCTCTTAGCCCTAATCGACAAAACCCTAATTTTCTTAATCTTCGCTTCTGATTCTCTTCTCTACAACTTCTTTCCTAAATCCATCGCTCTCCTTCGGGGAAAAAACTTGTCTTTTCTTCGTTGTTGGTTTGTGGTGAAGCCAAATCATTGTTTCGATTGAGCGATTGAATCTATTAAACGTTTGGTTCTGACTTCTGAATAATCTCTTTCTGGGTTAGGGTTTCTTGAACCCTTAGAGCGTTGTGGTTGATTAGTATTGGCTCTGGTGATTACAGATAGAGATATATTGTGTAGGTGTTAGGGTTTCTGCTTTACTGGAATTTTGCTTGTGGCATTCAAGATTCATAAAGGTGGTGTTTAGGGTTTGTTCTCTTGGTGTTGTTCACAAGGATGAGTGTTCTCTAATTTGTCTTCTAAGCCGTACGTGTGAGTGATGGAAGTGTAGAATTGAAACAACTTATATAACCAGCCTTGTGATTTGGATTTGGATTTTGGATTTAGATTCCTCTCTGTGGTTAGATTGTAGGATAGGTTTAGAAGATTGGTGCATTTTGTAAGAAGGGCTTTCTCTATTGTGTGTGGGGGTGGTGAAGAGGGTAAGAGAAAGTTTGTTTCTTTCTTTTATCTGATGAGGTACAGCTTTACTAATGGACAAAGGTGAACCCTCTTTAGCTCCGGAATGGTTGAGAAGTTCAGGGCATGCTTCTGGTGGTGGGAGTTCAAACCACCTTCTTGTATCATCCTCTTCTCATTCAGGTATGTTTCGAGTCATACCATCTCATTGATAAGCTTCTTTAGTTAGCCAGAATAGTGTGATTGTAACGGTTTTGTATCCTGTTTTGTTTAGATTCTGCATCTTTACAACATAATAGCAGGAATAGGAACTCTAGGAGCAAAAGTGATGTTGATTCAATTCATTCTCCTTTTCTGGATCGATCTTCTTCTACTAATTCAAGGAGGGGCTCTAGTAATGGATCTGCAAAGCATGCATATAGTAGTTTCAACTTTAATAGGAGTCAAAGGGATAAAGATCGAAGCAGGGACAAGGATAGGATAAGCTATGTGGATCCATGGGACCTTGACACTTCTATCCCACTCAGAAATATCTTAACTGGTAGGGATCAGGATCCACTGAGACGATCACATTCAATGGTGACAAGGAAACAGGGCGACCACTTGTCTCGAGGATTTACAGTGGGGTTGAAAAATGGTGGCAGTAGTACTAGTTACAATGGAAACGGTATACTTCCTGGACCTAGCATCGGGAATAGCTTTCAGAGAACTGGGTTTGATAAGGATTTTCCTTCGCTTGGAGCTGATGAGAGGCATGGTGGGCAAGAGGTTGTACGAGTCTCATCTCCTGGTTTAAGTTCAGCTGTTCAGAGCTTGCCAGTTGGTAACTCGGCTTTAATTGGTGGGGAAGGTTGGACCTCTGCTCTGGCAGAGGTTCCCAATGTCATCGAGAAGGCTTGTGCTGGGTCATTAATGTCACCAAAAGCTAATTCTGTTAGCACAGGGACGTTAACTGGACCTACTGGTCTTAACATGGCTGAAGCATTGGTTCAGGCTCCATCACGAACTCATACCCCTCCTCAAGTATGATTTGCGTCATCTTAGTGTAGCTTTATTTTACACTTACCTCTCTGCTTGTCTAAGATTATAAATATTTGGTTTCAGGGATTTGTGAATACTCAAAGACTTGAGGACTTGGCAATTAAACAGTCAAGGCAGTTGATTCCGGTTGTGCCTTCGGCACCGAAGTGCTCGGTAAGTATATTCTTTAATTAATCTTATTATTCCTCAATCAATCTTGTGCGACAATCAATATATGTTTTATTTGATTTGTCAGAGTCTAAATTCTTCTGATAAGTCCAAGATAAAGCAAGTGGTTCGAACCGGTGAAACTTCTCATGCTCCCTCAAGGAATGCCCAACAGCAGCCCTCTGTCCTGCTCGGGAACTTCCAGTCTAATCCTAGTGGTCAAATCAAATCCGAGAAAAAGCTATTGGTTCTCAAACCGGCTAGGGAAAACGGCGTCAGTGCTGTTAAAGAATCTGGAAGTCCTAGTGCTAATACAAACAGTCGAGCCGCCATTTCTCAATCAACACAATCTGTTCCTGTGAGAAGTACAAACAGCCCTAAGGAGCTCAAGGGAGCTAATACTTTCTCCATGATCTCTGGCCAAACCATTGATAAGAAACCTTCCGCTGCTCAAACTCAGAGCAGGAGTGCATTTTACAGTGCTCTGAAGCAGAAAACTACATCAACAAGCATCTCCACTGATCCCGTTAACTCTTCAACCAGCATCTCTTCTTCCATTGATGGAAAAGTCAACAGCTCAAAGGATCTTATAGCTAGTGACCCTTCAATTCCACAGGCAACAACTGAAAGGATCCAGATAACTTCTCATACTAGTGGCTTCGAGGCAGCAGACACTCCAGATGAGAAAGAGGCTGAGTTCCTTAGATCGCTTGGCTGGGACGAAAACAATGGCGAAGATGAAGCTCTTACCCAGGAGGAGATAAATGCCTTTGTTGAACAGGTTAAAAGAGATAACAACACTCCTTAACAATACTGGCCTCACTCATTTTTATAACTTGAAAAGAGTAACAGTGGTTTTTTTTTTTCGTTTTGAAACAGTACAAGAAGCTGAGGCCATCACTTCCGCAGAAACTATCGATGATACAAGAGGCAAGAGAGGATGTAGCTTAAGACTCTACAAACCTTACAAAAACTGAAGAAAGTGAAAGTACTGGTTTTTTGTTTACCTCATGGAAGATAGTTTCTAATTTTCTTTTTTATTATTATATTTTTCTTTTTGGTCTTTTTGTTCCTGAGAAAAAGCTTAGCTTACTACTTTTGGCAATGGAAGAGGTGAAAAGGCAGGGAGGGTTTTTGTTTGTTTGGTTTTTTGATGGTTTTTGCAAATAGTGCAAATAAGCTTAATGAGGCTTGAGTGTTGCCATATGAGTGTCCTGCCCTCTTCAGACTTTGTAGATCTTTCTTTGGTCTGAAAAAAAATGGCTCAGCTCTCACTCACATGTTTCTCTTCTTCCCATTTCTGGTATCTAATGTTTTGATGAGCAAGAGAATTGTCATTTACACTGTGGTCTTGCTTCTATATCAACTCCGTTGAAAATCTCTTAATAGTCGCTAAAACTGTCACTACGTTCAAAGTTAAAGCCAATAAATAATTAAGAAAACAGAGGAGCATTGATGACTATTTGATGTTATGCATCAAGGCTCCCCAGTGGAAGAAGATTTGACCTCGAAATACTGAAGAATCTTTGTTTAAAGTATCCAATTTATGAACATCCTTGAGTAGACATACTCGATACGCTATATCATTTATTCGTTTGATCTCCAGCTGACTTGCTATGTATGGTTTAAAATACAACTCTTGGACCTTAAATAGCATTTATGAACACCGCTACGAGAGGCTTCTGTACACATATTTTACAATACTAAGAACTCATGTATATTTTGTTTGGTGAGAATTTTGGATGTGAACATATTATCTAAGATCTTCAACATATCTCTCACAGTTTGTCATTACTTTTGATAATCTCTGGTCTGCAACGCTTAGGATATTAGGTTACTTTTTGTTTCCTGTGAGACAGTTTATCTGACTGAGCCCTCTAGCGTACTCGTCTTCCTTTTGGGTATATAAAACCAACCAAAGAGTCTGGCTTGAAATCATGTTAACACTCATTAGCACGACAATTTAACGATTGTGTGCCTATATGGGTACTCTTTGGACAGTTCGATTCAATGGTTTTGGAGGCCAACTTACAGTCTTGTACTAACGGTGGGTTGTCAATAACATTCACACAAAGTTCAAGATTTTTCTCTATCCATCCTCTGACAAAAACCTAAGACTTAACCCATACTTAGATTGACAAAGTTTAACACAAACACACAATGCAACAGAGTAATCAAGCACACAAACGCCAAGCTGACCAGACACAAGAATATACAGAGTAAAAGTAAAGAGAGGCACTTGTAACTTGTAAGTTGTCACAACATATGTATCTGCGTCGGAGATGAAGTATGTGCCTGTGCTTTTACTTACTCCGAGTGCGATGTCCAATACATTAGCCCACTGTAAAAAAACAACTGTAGTCATCCAGAGATATATATACATAAGATTTGCAGTAAAAGAAAACAAAAAGGTAAGGATACTTTAATAACTTATTGCAAATACATATCACATAAGCTAGCTATACCCATATATAGTCTTAAGATCATACGAATAACTAAACGTCATGATATTTCTGTACAAGTTTGGGGATTTTTCTAAAATTATTTGACTTCAATCTCCTTAGTTACATTTTCCCAATCAAAGAAACGAACAAACCAGACGCAAACCGTGAATCGTAAGAGATTCAGGAAAAATATAGAATGCACAATCAAAGAAATGCACAACCAGAAGCGAACTGTGAATGATAAGACAATCATAAGGACTAAGATCGTAAGAATAAATAAACATGATGATCTTTTTGTACAAGTTTGAGTGATTTTTCTAAAACTATTTGATTTTAATCTCCTCAGTCACATTTCCCCAACCAAAGAAACGCACAACCTGAAGAGAACCGTGAAGCATTCGAGAAACATGGAATGCGTAAAATTGGCTTTACCTTATCAATACAAACACACATTGAAAGACTCCAGCAACACCAGTCCAAGTCGAAGGCCCAGTCTTCACAACTGAATCTTGAATCAACAAACCAACAGAAGCAGCTAGAGAAACAAACGCTACAACATACGCTACAAATAGCCATAGCTTCAATCTGTAACCAAAGAATCCAAAAAAATACATAATAAACACATAAAATCAAGAATTTATTCAACACTTATAAAAAAACAACATTCATCCAATCAAACAATATGTTATCATCCCCAAATCTAAGCTAAACCCAATTTGAAATCAAAGGAACGAAGAGAGATTATGAAAACTAACCTCCACTCGCCTTCGTCATAAGGAGAGTAATCAATATCTTCTTTTCTGACGCAATTGAACATCAAAGCTCCGAGAGATGCGAATATACCTAAGAAACCCCCAAAAAAGGGACCAAAATCGATCAAATTTAAGAAACCCTAATTTTACGAACTAATGGAGAATTTGAATATTACCGGGAAGGTAATGAACGAAGGGAACTTGGATTGAACTACACACGACGGCGTCGACCCAAAACCACCAGCCGGTTCCGAAAACTGCGCCGGAGAATCCTGGTCCGAAAATCGCCCATAGTTCAGCCAAATCCATTGTTCGATGATCGTTGAGTCTAATGGATCTCTCTCTCTCCGATACAGTGAAACTCTTTGACAATAATAATGTTTGATTATTGTGGGCTAATAATAAAATTGTTTATGGGAAAATAGGATACAAAGCATATTTTTTTTGGAATTTAATAATTTATCAATGTACTCATGTACACCCTTTTTAAAAAAAAATTGTGTAAGAATACCCTTAAATATAGTATTATTTAATTAAAAATTAAAATAATTATTAATTTACTTAAATAAAATAAAAAAAGTATACAATAATTTAAAGGAAAGTAAAAAAAAAAAGTAAATCACCAATTCTTTGTCGCCGATATCGATTTTGAGGTTTTCAAATATTTCACCAAATACCTAAATCTAATTTCCGTGAAAAATCTGAAACTCTTCTCTTTCTCGCGACATAAGTTTTTTTTTTCTTCACACTGCACTATTTTGGTTATGTAATTAGATGTGGTTTAGGTATATGTGTTTCGATTTTGACAAATTTGAGTTGTTAGCTAATGGATTTGGTGTTTTGCTTTCTAATTTTGGTGCTACTTTTCTGGGTGAATTTCTCTCGTGCCCCTTTCTAAAAATCATTTGTCTTCAATATCCCTCTTATGTTTTTTATTTAGTTTATAATTAAATTTTAATCAAAAAGTTAGTAAATGTCTTAAAAGTCAAAAGAAGTTACTTAAATTACAAAAAAACCTGTGACCCTCAAACTTAAATCAGATCTAATCGGGCATCTCACTCCTTCCTCATTTTCGTTTCTTCTTTCTCCTTTTTGTATCCCGTGTTCTTCCGCCCCTCTTTTCACCATAAACTTTCACCTTTTGTAACTCCATTAGATTAGACCACCTTAAAAACCCTCGTTTCTCAGCTCTATTACTCTCTCGGATCGCCATTCAGTCTTTACCAGCCGCAATTTTAAAACCGTCGACTGTTTTAAACTCCTCTGTCTTTGGATTTAGTCGACTGTTTTGGTCCGGTTCTTCTCTGTTCTTTACCAGCCGTAATTTTAAACCCGTTGTTCATCATCCCCTCTGAAAGGTCAGTCTCTTGAACCGTGACCTCTAAATTTGAGGTTTACAGTACACGATTAATTGAAAATTTATTTAGGGTTTTATGGGTCTGTTCGAAATGGGGAAATGAATTTCGTCTGAAATCTAATAATTTGGATAAAATATTGTGAATGAAAGTCGTGTTTGAGTTGATTGATGTGGTGTGTGAGAGCCCGAGAAATGTAGAATAAGGTTTTACAAATATCGTGTTTGAGTTAATTGATGTTGTGGAGTGTGTTTTCATCTTGCGATATAGATATGGCGAGAACAAAAAACCCCGAAGTTCAAAGCACGGCTGAGTCTTCACCAGAAGAAGTAGAATCTTTGTCCTCATCAACTGGAGATGAAGATGAAATCTCAGACAGCTCAAAGAGATCATCCCCAGAAGTAGAAGAGGAGTGCTCGGATAGTGGACATAATGAACCATCGAATCAGGTAAAACTAGTACGACTAAATAAACTTAGTAGGGAAATGTTTAATTGTATATGAAGTTTGAATTTCCCGCATATTTGATGAAGTTTAAATTTGGTAAAAATAAAATAGTTATGACTTGGTAATATTGGTACAACGGTATGACTTGGTAATCTTGGTACAACTCTTACTCGATGTAACTTAGTAATCTTGGTACAACTTATAATTAAGTGTATTGTTTTGGTTGTAGGAGGATAGTGACAAGGGGGAGGATAGTGACGACGACGAGGAAGAGCAGGAACCTCAACAACCTGACAGGTTCTATCTCAGCCCACAGAATTACAAGGAAGCTTGCAAATTCAATACTCGATGTTGGATCTCTGAACCAGTGGCGAAGTTGAAAAAGACCCTTAATGATTTAGAGATGGATTGGTTTAAGGATGACGAAAATCAATTCAAGCATATTATTCACATGGGGTTTTGGATGCTCTGTTTGCGGACTGTGCGTCTAGCGAAGCGCCATGTTTGGTGGTTTGTGGTCAACGGGGGACCCGTCCGATACTCTCTGTGGGAGCATGGACTGATTTCTGGCCTCAACTGCCGTGAGTACCCCGAGAACCATACAGAGCTTGGGAGTTTAACCTTTGTTAAAAGAATGTTTAATGGGCGAGAGAGTGGGATCAAACTGTCAGAGGTAGAAGAACAGTTGACCACGATGATAGCTTGTGAAGATCGGTTGAAGATAGCTGTGCTATACTTCTTGGCGTCGATGATGAAAACGCATTCGAAGTCACCGGAAATTATTGATCCTTTCCTTCTACGCATTGTTGATGATTTGGAAGAATGCAAAAAGTTTCCTTGGGGCAGGTTTACTTTTGAAGATTCTTCATATGAGTTGGAGCATATGTTCGAGAGGTTTAAAGGTGAAGTCAGGAAATCTTGGACATTTCCAGGCTTCATAATTCCTTTGGAGGTAATATAATTCAAAACTTGTGTTAAATGTACTGGTTAAATTATTGTGCTTACTAATTTTTAAAAAATATTTAATGTAGCTTTTGGCATATGAGGCTATCCCATCTCTGAAGATGGAGTATCGCAAAGATGTTCCAGCAGGTAAGGACTGTCCTAGAATGTGTAAGAGGAAGTTTGTGCCGAATGGGATGAGTGGATATCCTTTGGAAGATCTTAATAAGGCGCTTGGTGATTCAAAGATATATTTAGTTTTTAAGATGATATTTTATAACTATGTAATATTATTGTAGCTAATTATTTATTTTTTGTAATACAGGATATTTGTAGCATTTTGGAAGCTTCTCTGGATGAAGAAATATATCTGATGAGTCGCATTTAGGATCAAGACTTCTGTGGCGATAATAAAGATGTTGTAGCTGACGGTATAATGGCTCATCTTTCAGCCGGAAATAAAGTATTTTGGAAAGAATTGTACAATCAGGACGTTGCTGCTAGGGCAGAAGAAAAGGCTGTACCTGAGGAAAAGTCTGGACCTGATGAAGCGGATCCTCTAACTTCACCACCAGGTGCCACTCCTAGTCCAGGAGAAATGTGGGAAATAACGAAAAAAATGATAGAAAATGGGTTCAAATCGATGATGAATTGGCAAGAGATGGTTGAAGTTAAGTTGGGTGATATTATTGTTTGGTTGGGAAACCTTGAAGATGAGGTGAAAACCTTGAAGAAGAACAACAAAGGGAAGGAAAAGGTAGAGGAGGATGAGGATGGTGTGGATGATGAATACTTTGGTTTTGGTGAAGGTACATCTGGAAGAAGGCGTGAAGATGAAAACTTCGGTTTTGGTGAAGGTACATCTGGTGAAAGGCATGAAGATGTTGTTGAAGCTCACCCTTCTCCGGTAGTTGGAGCTCACCCTTCTCCGGTACCAACTTCTGAGCCTTCTCCAGTAGCAACAATAAGAATTCCACCATGTATATTCTTAAGGTGTGTTCCATCCATAATGATCACTTTCCTCATAGCCCTAAACCCTTCAATGGATGCTCCCAACGTGAAGAATAAGTACTTAAACTTATGCTCTTCATCTATTTCCACGTGTGTTATAGTCCCGAGGTTCATATATTTTAACACATGCATATAAGAATACACCATATTATAACTATCCTCCGCACTACCCCGCACATCACTAGCAGCTCTTTTTTTTCCTCTGTATGCAGTAGAGTATGACACTTCAACACTCATGTCTCTCTCAACCAAACCCATGAGTTCTTTCGGAACTGGAGTTTTAATTATACCTGGATAATTTTGATGCAAAAATGATGCTACTAACCATTGTGTGCCTTTTCTTTTATTTGTACTTGTACTACTAGCCCGACAGCATGTATGCATCTTGTTATGAGTTTTTATAGAGAAAAATTTTGAATTTTTAAGTTTCGCAGCCCGTAACATCCACTTGCAACCACTTGCTGCTTCACTACACTTGACCACGTATCTCGTCGGATCCGATTTGATGATATCAAACTCGAAACAGCTCGCATGTGCAGCTTTTTGTACAATAAGATGCACATCCGCCTTAGTGTCAAATTCTTGATCTATAAATACATCCATTGTATCTTCCCATTCTACATCTACATGCTCAATTATTCCTCTTTCTCGTTCAGCTTCTCCTTCTTCTCCGGCTCCTTCTCCTCCTTCTCCTTCTTCTCCTCCTTCTCCTCCTTCTCCTCCTTCTTCGGCTCCTTCTCCTTGTTCTCTTCCTTCTCCTTCTTCTACAACATGTGTGAGCTGATTGTATTCATACCTATCTGAGTCATCCACATTAACAAATCCATCATCATGTGATACACCATCATCATGGTTCACCAACCCATATTCTGATGGTTCCTCCCCATAAAGACTAATCATACCATCATTAACACATGTTCCACTGCCGAGATCCTCTCTTAAAACTTGCTCACACTCCTGATTTTGTATAACATCTTCCATAATCTCCACATGCAAAATACTCCCACATTTATCATTAGGACATGCCATCAAATAGGCAAAAACATCTACATCATTCGAGATAAATGATGGTCTTCGCTTAGGATCTGCTTGCGGAACGTAACTCAGTTTAAGCTTCGTAGTAGCTACATCTTTCATCATCTTCATGCATATGCTGTGAAACAACTCATAGTAAGTGACCTCCTCTATAGATTTCTTTATCACTAAAGTGTAAATTTGATCTTCACTTTGAATCCAATCTATATAACCTCCGTTATTAGAATAATATCCTCCATAATCAAAATATATGATGACGCATCGAATATTATTCATTTTATCGTGAAACCAAAAAAAATATCATTAAACATTAGGTTTCTTGGTGCATGTCTGAGTAGTACGATAGTTGTACCGGTTTTACTAGTTATATATAGTCGTACCAGTTTCACTAAATGTTCACAGTTGTATCGGGTGTACTAGTTTCTTGGTGTCTCAGTAGTACAATAGTTGTACCAGTTTTGCTAGTTATATATAGTCGTACCAGTTTTACTAAATGTTCACAGTTGTATCGGTTGTACTTGGTTTTACTAGTTCTGGGTAATTTTGAGTTTACCAACGATTTTAATTACTAACTACTTTAGATTCACTATGATTTCACCACGAGAATCCTAACAATACCAACTATAAACAATATAAGACATTAATCTATCAACAAAACGAGTTTAATAGTCCACAAAAAAAATACACAATATTTTTAAATTTACAATACCCATGAACATTGATATTTCAACATCCCAAAAAGCTTCAAATGAAGAGGGAAGAAGAAAGGAAAACAAAATACCTCAAATGAAGATGGAACAAGAAAGAAAACAAAGAAGAACAAAGATGAAGAAAGAGGAAAATGGTGGGGATCGAACAAACAAGAAGAAGAAAGAAGAAGATGAAACACATGCTTAAATCCTATTGGTTGAAAATTTATTATTTTCATTAATTCTCATCAATTTAAACCAACCACCCCTTTAATCCTCAATAGGTTCTCTTTTAATTTTTTTACCACAATTTTAATAAAATTAATCATTAGTTAAATGAGAAAAGGAAGGTTAGTTTAGGTAAATCACTTATAGAGGGAGATGGAAGATTAAAGAAGGGTATTGAGAAAATTTTTGTGGCTTGAGGGAGATTTTAGATAAAAGCCCTACTTTTCTTCAATTCTTGAGAAGCTTGATATGTTGGAAAGTGTCGAGAAGCATACGTCACGAGGTAAAGCAAAGCATTCAATTTTTTGGTTCAAGTTTTATTCGTTTTGAAATATTTTGGATTGAGTTCATATTTGGATTAAATAATAAAAACAAGTAATTAATTTTAATTATAATTATACATTTATAGTATATTTAAATGTATTTTTGTATATACTATTTAGTTAAAGTTACCTGAAAAGTATGATTAAATCCAATTTATACCCAGATTAAATAACGTGGCCAATTTATACACGAAGTAATGATTTCAATTAATTCATGTGTAAATAATACAAATTATGCCAATTTATTCATATTCGATAATGATGTTTAAATCACTATCGGATTATATGTCATTAATGATGTGTACAATAATCATCTTTTATTAAAAAATAATAAAATTCTAATTCTAATTCTCGACGCAAAATGACGTTGTTTCTTTTTTTTTTCTTCTTCTTCTTCTTCTTAAAACTCTCAACAAATTTTCTTCTTCTTTTTTTTTTCTTCATCGCGACATAGTTTGTTCGTTTTGGTTTGTTCATCTTGAGGATTCCGTTCATCTTGTTGGTTTTGTTCGTTTAGCTTAGGAGAGGAAGTTCAATTGGGGTTTGCATCGTAAGAGACTTGTAATTTGGCAAAGAAGATGAGGTATGTTCTATGGAGATTTTATTCAAGATGAAGTTTAAGCTTCTTTTAGATGAAATAATTGATTATTTACTTGTATTAGTGTCTGATTTTTGAAAAATGAGTCTTGTGTGTGTTGTTGTTGATCGATTTTGAGAAAAAAAAAAAAAGAGAACTGGGATTTTATGTGCACCAAGTGTTTCATAAAATGTCTTTGTGACATTGAAATTTCAAATTCATGTATATTTGTTTGTTTTTTCAGCAGAGACACATTCTTCTACTGTCACTACAAAGGGAGGTTTGAAGTGATTAATGAGATAACTATTTATCGTGGAGGAGAAGTTCATAACCTTGAATGCCAAGCCCAATCCTTGTTTAGAAACTTGCCGGCTGCGTTAGGATCTCTATGGGAAAAGAATCTGAAATTGTTGTGTAACGGTTTTGAAAATTTTCAGCAAATGTGTCAAGCAGCAGTTTGGATATTGGGAATCGACATTTTTCTAGAAGAAGATAATGTCGATGTAGGTTGTCATGATGCTCTTGGTGAGGCTACTTGTGGTGATGATGGTCGTGATAATGCTTCTTGTGGTGCTAAAGACCGTGGTAATGCTTCTCGTGATGATGCTAATTTAGATTCTGAAACTTATCAGAATGTTGAAATTGATCTTGATTATGAAGGAGGAGCTACATTAGAGGAAGATGGTAGAGTTGATGTTGAAATTGGTGGTGATTATGCTTGTAATGAAGATGAAGATATATTAGAGGAAGAAGCTAGAGTTGAAGACAATATGTAAGGCTTTGTAGATGATGAAGAGAATCTCAGTTATCATGATGCTCCTATGAATTCAGATTTCGTGGATGTTCAGTCTCGTGGAAAATATGAAACATGGAGAAGAGGTAGTGGAGAGCTTAAGTTAAATCAAGTATTTGATAGTATACCTACATTCAAGGAAGTTGTGGTGGAATATGTTCATAAAGAAATATGAAATGTGAAATACACAAGGTGGGGATCTGAAAAGTGTGAAGTAAAGTGTACAATTGGTGATGAATGTCTATTCAAAATATATTGCTCAATTGAAGAATCAATTGGGAAGTTCATGATAAAGACCTTTGATGATGAGGACACTTGTATCAAAGACGGGTCTTCCAAGTTATTGAGTGGAAAGGTTATGGCGAAGATGTTCTTGAATGACATTAGGAAAGATCCGCAGTTTAAGCCAAAAGAAATGCAAGATCAGGTTCTAGATCGTTATAATTTGACAGTCTCACATGACATATGTAGAAAAGATAAATCAAACTAAAAATGCTTGAAAAAGAATACGATGAGCAATTTTCAAGACTTAAAGACTACAAGAATGAGCTTTTACGGTTAGTATAATGACTTCACCTCAAGATTTTATGTTTTGCTTAATGTACAATTACTCATATTCTTATGTGATATTTATGGATAGGTCTAATAAAAGGTCAACAATTGAGCTTGGAACAGTCACTGTAGATGGAGGAGTAGAGAGGTTTGATCGATTTTATGTGTGCTTGGAAGTACTAAAGCGAACATGGCTACAACATTGTCGCCAAATCATTGGGATTGATGGTTGTTTTTTAAAGTCTTATGCGAAAGGCCAGTTGTTGGCTGCTGTGGGGAGAGATGTAAACAACCAATTTTACCTTGTAGCATGGGCAGTAGTTCAAGTGGAAAACACTGACACTTGGTTATGATTCATCAAGAAGCTCCAAACAGATTTTAAGCTCAACGATGGAGATGGCTTCACACTTATCTCAGATAGAAAAAAAGTAAGTACTTAAAGAGATTTTAATATTATAGATATTTGATTGAAGATTAACAATTACTATTTCTTTTTATTATAGAGTTTGCTTATTGCAGTTGATCAACTCTTGCCTAAGGTAGAACATAGAATGTGTGCTCGCCATATTTATGGAAATCTGAGGAGCAAATTTCCTAGAAAGTCTCGAATGAAGCCTTTATTTTGGGCTATTGCTGAGAGTTACAACAAGGCTGATTATGAAGAAGCCATAGAAGTTGTGAAGAGATATGATCTTGCTTTATTCCTGGAGAAAATGGTATGTTTGAAGTGAATGAGAAAGGCTTTTCATATGCGCTTAATCTTACAGCAAGAAAATGTAGGTGTCGCAGGTGGGAAATGACTAGAATACATTATCGACATGCTTTGAAAGCTATACACTCCAAGAATTTAAAAGCTGAGGATTACGTATCGGATTGGTATTTGACTTCAAAGTGGCAAGCTATTGACAGTGATTCGATAAAGCCAGTTAATGGGATGTATTTTTGGAGAAAATCTGGTGCTATTAGGATTCAACCACCCGAAAAGGATATAACACAAGGACCAAAAAAGAAGCAAAAAAGGATTAAGGAAAAGCATGAGTCACCAAAGAAGAAGAAGGTGAAAGGTAAAGACATGGAGACTAAAGTGGTTAAAGCTTCTAGAAAATTTGAATTGTGCGTTGTGGAAATTGCCGCTTGGTGGGACATAATACAAGAAGGTGTCCAACAAAATCTGCACCAGTTCAGGGAATGGCTAGTCTAGGACTTATTCTCAAGGGGAAGGACCAAGCCAACCATCACAACTCCTAGAGGATAATGCTTTTAGTATTCTATTTCAGTTTTTAAGATTATGTTATGTTTCTTCTTTTTTGTTGCTTCTCTCATGCCTTTTACTTGTGTTTGCAGGTTTCTGTGATGTGGGATTTGCAGGTTTTTAGGGACTGTTTTTAATTTTTAGCACGCTGGTTTGCAGGCAGGTTTTAGGCTGGCTTTAGAGGGCTGTTTTAGGATTGTTTTTGGCAGGTTTTGGCTTGTTTTTGGGACTAGTTTTTGGCAAGTTTTGGCTTGCTTTAGGAGCTGTTTTTGGTGGTATGAACATGGATAATTTAGATTATTGACAAGCTTTGTTTAAACTCGATTATGTAAAACTCGGTTGTTGACATGTTTAAGTTCATGGTATATTTTGTTTGGTTGTGTAAAACTCGGTGTTTGACAAGTTTGGTTTATTTACTTATGTAAACATGACATGATTATTGTTCAAGAAGTAGTTTGAACCACATTAAACAAGACTATACCAAATATATTACTTCTAATTAAAAGAGATATCGAACATTGATACAAATATCTCCAAATTACATGTCTCCGAAATACATGTCTCCAAAACATTGATTATACATGTGGGCCGTCCAAAATCTTAAAACAAACACATATTATGCAAAGATTACAAAGTAGACTACGATCATGATCAAGCCACACACGATGATATTCTTGAAGCTACGTAGCTCGAGATGGCAAAGTTGTATCTCTTTCTCACAGTAAGTTACCTTAGCTTTGACTTCATAGTTATGTCCTAAAGAATGAAAGATGATAACATTAATCAAAGAAACAGACCAAATTACTTAAAATCTTGACGAATTCAAGATTTGCTACAACAAAACTTTACGAGTTGACCTCAATGACATGAGGTGTATCAATTGTAAACAGTCATTGTAAACAGTGGTTTAGATTTGATTAGAGAAAGATAGATCGAGTTTTCACAGTACCTAAAGCGTCGAGCTGCTTTTTACCGGAGCTAGGAGGACGTATTCTGTTCTGGAAACCCTAACCACAATCTCCTCTTAGCCACTCAACAAGCTCTCTATTCTCACTTCTCAACCTCTCAGAATGAAGCTTTCTTCTTCCTTAGAGGTTCTTTGATTGCTTCTCTTGTTCACATCTCAGACCACGAGAAACAGAGAAGCGACCAAGCTTGGAGGAATCAATGCTTGTTCACCGGGAGGAATCTCTACTGGAACCAAGAGATTCCTCCCTTCTCCGTTCACCAACAAGCTTCTTGCTTCGTCACACTTTTTTCTCTCTTGGCTTAGGTTTGGCCAAGAGAAGAACACTCATTGCCTCTTTGTTATTAGCCATCCAATGAACTGTTGCTACATGTTCTAGACAATTTATTTCAAGGCTTACTGAATTCTCTTATGTACATAATTGTTTTTCTAATTTCTCTTTATGTTTAATCTCACCTTGTAGTAATATTTTGCATAAAAATATTATTTTTATGTATATAATTTGATGGCGAATGACTCTTTCATGAGGTGAATCTCTTTCCATCGTAAAATTAAGTGTATGGATTTTTTGCAGGAAAAAAAAAGAAAAAAGTACAACACTAATCTTACCGAATAAGTTTAAGAACATCAAGTGGTATAATCATTTTTGAACAGTCTTTTCCCGCCAATATCATAATTTTGTAATTCTGTTTTTTAATGATTCGGCGAACTTAGCGAGAAAATTAGTTTTGCGATTATTACAAGAAAACAATTCCACAATTTTGAATTAATTTTGCCTGTATGATTTCTCGGTTTTAGTGAAAAATCACAGTTCCACTAAAAGTGCAGTCCTACGGTTTTAGCGGGAATATACGATTATGTAACTTTGTCAAAAATACGTGAATTCTCAATTTTGGCGTAAAAATGTGATTTTGCTATTTTGGCATGAATTCGTTTTTCTTCAGTTTTAGCATAAAAGCGTGATTCCATGCTATTAACAGAAAATCACGGATCAACAATTTTATCGGGAATATACAATTTAACCATTTAGTCAAAAAGAGACAGACTTAGCATTTTTGGCATAAAAGCATTTTGCTATTTTGGTGAAAAAACAAGCTTCTAATATAATAAACTTTTTTTTTAGATTATTAACTTCTACAACATTCATAGCTGACTTATAAACTTGAGATATTCTTTTGGATAGTCTATTAAACCACCTAGGATAAACAATATCATTATAAATGTTTGCCTTCAAACTTAAATTTGTGTTTATGTCAAGATATAAATTGTGTCCAAAATTCACAATCGTATTTGCGTTGAACATTTTATATTTGCTTCGTTAAAAAAAAAAACATTTTATGTGTGTTTGCTTTGAATTTTACGTTTGCATTTGCGTTAGAAATTCCCAATTTAAAACATTTACTTTTGTGGTGCCTTTTGTTTTTGTTAGGTTCACAATCTTAATCTTGTTTGTATTGGCATTTGTGTTGTTAAATTTGCAAGTATTGACGAGTTTGTGTTTGAGCTTTTGTTTGTGAGAACAATAGTTATGTTCGCATGAGAGAACAATAGTTATGTTCGCATTTAGAGTAATGTGTTAACCTTCGTGTATATGTGTTTATGTTTATGTTTGCGTTTAGTGTATGTATACCTTTGTGTATATGCGTTTATGTTTGTATGAGTGTTAACATTAAAGATAGGTTAACTCAAGTGAGATTCTTGAAGTATGCATAGATCTGAATGTTCTATACTATTGTCCAGATACAATCTCTCTCTCTCTCTTTCTTTAGTGCCTTGCTTGAGCCTCGATCTCATCAAGCGTTGCATAAAGATGTGCCTTCGCTGATCAAAAGAGCTACAAGAGTCTAGCACAGAGGATTAACTAAATAAATTCCTAACTTGAATTTCTTGATCTTGGGACATAATTCAACATGCATTTGCAAAGGCACATCAAAGCAAAAAATCGAATATATATCATTATCTCCCACCAGCACTAGAAGATATAGACATTATGCAAAAACTTGATTTTCCTTGTCACAGCTCAGTAAGATATAGAGCTGATGCAGAATAATGAATTTTCTCAATCTCAGAACATCATTTCACGAGCATTATTATGGAGAAATTAATTTCTCATTCTTAGGGACACTTAAATCTCCATCAATATGCAGAAGATTGAATATTGGCAATGTAGTATTTCTCTCTCTGTCTCTAGTGCCTTGCTCAAGCCTTAAAACGATCAAGTGTTGCACAATGATGTGCCCTCACTGACCAGAAGAGCTACAAGAGCTACGCATGGAAGATTAATTCAACAAGCGTTTTCAATGGCAGCTCTAAGCAGATAATTGAATCTATACCATGCAAAAACATGAATTTCCTTGTCCCAGCTCAGTAAGATATAGAGCTTATGCAGAATTATGATTTTTTCTCAATCTTGGAACATCATTTGATGAACCTTAGTATAGGCATAAATTTAGTTTCTCATTCTTATAAATCTTTTCCCATCATTATAAAGCAGAAAATATTGATCATGTTGTGCCTAATTATGAGCATATTGATTTTTTCCTCATTACGCAGATTATTGAAATATGTTCACTCTTGGTATATCATTCGAATAGCCTTCTTGAAGGCACATTTATTTTCTGATCAAGGTGCAGAAGATTTAGTAGTTTTGTTTCTCAGCTTATCCCTGCCCAACAAAAACTTTTACTTTAAGCAAAAACTTGTAGAGGCATATTTAATCCCATCATCAAGCAGAAAATTGAATAGTTTATCATGTTGTTCTAACCCAGCAAGATTTATAATTTATGTAAACACTGAATTTTCTATCTTGGGACATCATCATCCAACGTTCAGTGATGTACAGTTTTTAGCAGATCATTTCAGACATTTTAAAGGACTATTTACTTCCTGTAAGATTAGAGTGTCACCTGACAATTGAGTTTCACAATCTCTAGAACATTTGTCCACAAGTTTGTCCCAGCCTTGTCAGATCAGAGTATTAGAAGAAGGCTTTATTATTAAGAGACATTATTCCTCATCATTATACGCAGAATATTGAATATTTTTTATGCTGTCCCAACCCATTAACATATACACTTTACGCAGAGTATTGGTGTTCTGAGATGAACATTATTAGAGCAGTCTCATGAGTTTATTATTAGAGCTTTAAAGCAAAGAACTGAATTTATTAATGTGAGACATCCTTGGACAAGGCACATCTAAGCAGAAACTGAAGTTTAGATCGCTTTTTCCTCCACCAATATGCAGAATATTGAATGTTTTCATGCCATCCCAATTCATACAACTGAATTCAGAAATTGAACATCATCGGACAAGAACATTAAAAGAACATTTATCCTCCATCAATGCAGATTATTGAATTCTTATTATATCTTAGATATTAGAGTCTTTTAAGCAGAGATACAGACCTTCTCACCAAGATGTCATATTCGTGTAGTATTCAAAGATCTGAATCTTCTATATGTATTGTCCAGACACCATCACTCTCTTTCTCTTTAGTGCCTTGCTCGAGCCTCGATCCCATCAAGCGTTGCACAAAGATGTGCCTTCACTGATTAGAAGAGCTACAAGAGTTAGGCATAGCGGAATAACTATAATATTCATTAAGTCCCAACTTGAATTTCTTGTTGTAAGTCCCAGACATTAAAGTATTTTAAGGAGATAGTAGAATTTAGCAATCTCAGGACATCAAAAGATAAGCCTTAATAAAGGCAAATCTAAGCAGAAATTGAAGTTTATAAATCAAGCTGCCCAGCCAGCAAGATAAATAAGTTAATCACATAGATTCAATTATCCAACCTTAATCTAACAAGTCTTACTAAGGCAAATCAATATAAAGCAGACAACGTAGTTCTTCTCTCTCTCTCTCTAGTGCCTTGCTCAAGCCTCACACCGATCAAGTGTTGCACAATGATGTGCCTTCACAGACCAGAAGAGCTACAAGAGCTATGTAGAATATTGAATGTTTTTATGCTGTCCCAATCTAATACAACTGAATTTCCCAATCGAACATCATCAAACAAGCCTTCTTACAAAACATTTATCTCCTATCAATAAGCAGAATACTGAATTTAAGAGTACTTTTAGCAGAGAACTGAATGTATCTAATATCGGGACACGCCTTAACAAAGGCAGAAACTGAAGTTTATACTGTTTTCTCCTCCATCAATATGCAGAATATTGAATGTTTTCATATGATCTCAATCTATACAACTGAATTCCGCAATCGAACATTTATCATTAGATAAGTCTTGTTAAAAGAACATTATCCCCCATCAATGCAGATTATTGAATTTTAAGCAGAAATTGAAGTTTATAAATCAAGCTGCCCAGCCAGCAAGATAAAGAAGTTAATCATAGAGATTCAATTATCCAACCTTAATCAGACAAGTCTTACTTAGGCAAATCAATATAAAGCAGACAATGTAGTTCTTCTCTCTCTCTTTTTTTAGTACCTTGCTCGAGCCTCGATCCCATCAAGTGTTGCACAAAGATGTGCCTTCACTTACTAGAAGAGCTACAAGAGTTAGGCATAGAGGATATAGTTCTTATAGCAGACAACTGAATTTTTCCAATCGGACATCATCAAACAAGTCTTATTAAAAGACATTTATCTCCCATCAATAAGCAGACATTGAACTTTATAGTCTCGGGAGTCTATTAGAGTATTTAAAGCAAAGAACTGAATTTATCAATGTGAGACATCCTTTGACAAGCCTTAGTTAAGGCAAATCTAAGCAGAAATATGAAGTTTATATCTCTTTCTCCTCAATCAATATGCAGAATATTGAATTCTTTTTATCATTATGCCCCAGATATTAGAGTTTTTATAACAGAGAGGTTAATTTATCATCTTGGAACATTACTAGATAAGCCTTAATAAAGGCAAATCTAAGCAGAAATTTGAAGTTTATAAATCAAGCTGCCCAGCCAGCAAGATGAACAAGTTAATCACAGAGATTCAATTATCCAGCCTTAATATGACAAGTCTTACTTAGGCAACATCGGACCCATTTTCCCAATTTAAAAACCGAACAGAACACAATCATATAATGTGTCGTCCCTTTCCTTTGGGTTTCAAGAAAACTGAAAACTTTAAAACAAACCAAATTTTCTAAAAGAATATATCATAAAGGTAAGTATATGATCAGAATTAAGCTCAAACAACAAGACAAAGATGTAGTGAGTACTTGCCTAGATAACTCGTCTCTGGCCAGTCCCATCCTAGTAACTGTAAGTAATCTGAAGAGGCTCGTCTGAAAACACACAAAAAAAGTCGGACAATCTTCTTTGAATCAAGTGTCACTACTGAAGTTAGAAGTAACTGGAAAGTGGTCACCTTTTAATCTGCTCTTGTTCACGAAGCCACTGCTTCTTCAGCCTTTCACTGTAGTTTAGAAACAAAAGTCAATGAAGCTTAATCCAAAACATAAATAACTAGGAAAAATGAACCTATAAAAACAAAACTCTCTCTTGCTGTAGCTTCTGCAGCTTCTTCTTCTCTTCTTCCTCAAAATTATTAGGAATTTGACCCTCTACAGATATGACGAACACAATTAAACAACATAATCTACATGACTCTTAAAAAAATTGATACAAGCCATGATTCCAATTTTACCTTCTCCACATATTCCTCTCTTGTAACTAAACCAACTGTTTCCTTCTTGAAAGTAGTGTCAAGAATCTGAAAAAACAAATATGTTCGAATAAATAAACAAACATTTGGGATTCGTAAATACTTGGACACCAAAAATTGCAATTTCTAAAGTAATGATTTTCTAATTGGCCGTTGTAAGAATGTTAAACCCTAATTATTGCGGAAGCTCCTAAATTCAAAGACACCACAAGTTCTAAATTGAGTTCCGAATCAAACAAGAGAAGAAACCTAGAAATCGGAAACAGGTCTATAGTGATTGGTCGAAACGAACCTCACTAAAAGAGTCTTCTCCAAAGTCCCACTCCTTCGACTCTAAATCGGAATCGAATTTACAAGATTCTTTCATGGTGATGATAGTGTCCTTTCGGAGAAACTCGATATTGCTCCAGAGAAGAAAAAGAATTTTGAAATTATGAGAATCAGAAACAAAAACGTTAAAGAAAATCGTAAACAAATTCGAGATGGAAGTGAAGAATCTATTAGAAAACTTACAGAGGTTTCAATGGACTCGCTCCCTGGCGGCGTTGCAGAGACAACAAAAAAAACTTGAAAGCGCCGGCGGCGTCGCAGAGAAAAGAAAACTTGAAAGCTCTGGTGAAAAAATAGTCGCAGAGAATTAATGGAAATTTAGAAACTCTTGATAAGGTTATATAAAATGGGGCCCATCGCGAGCACAACACATTTTGATTTAAAAAGTTTTAGCATAATAATGATATTTTATCAAATAACGGTCAGATCGTTTCAACTTCGTGGTTTGTTTGGTCAATTGTCAATAAACAAAGAGATATATATTTAATAGAAGTACTGTCAGCATCAAATCTGTTGTTGTCCAACTTTTCGGATACCAAGAAGTCCCTGGTTCAATTCCTACAAAGGAGATTGTTTATTTCTTTTGGAATTTCATTGTATTTCTGAGAATTGTTTTTTTTTTACGGTAAATAAATTATATTAATTTGAAGAAACAATGTCATTATACAAACAATTTGTTAACCAAACAGGTGGATAAATACAACTTGAATAAAAACTAGAATCTGGAAGGCCAAATCTAGCTAATAAATGTGCCGTTTCATTATTGTTTATTTCATTTGGAATTTCATTGTATTTCTGAGAATTGTTTTTTTTTTTACGGTAAATAAATTATATTAATTTGAAGAAAAAATGTCATTATACAAACAATTTGTTAACCAAACAGGTGGATAAATACAATTTGAATAAAAACTAGAATCTGGAAGGCCAAATCTAGCTAATAAATGTGCCGTTTCATTATTGCTTCTTGAAACATGTCGGAAACATATATCATCAAATTTCATTCCCCAATCTGTTATATCCTTGCAGAGATTAGGATTGAAACTTCCTCTTGAAAACCATTAACAGAATTAACAAGTGTTTGACAATCACCTTCAAAAATGACTTTCTTAAAACCTTTACACCAAATATTTAGTAAAGCCACCAAAAGAGCCTTACATTCAGCTTCTAAAGGTGTTAAAGCAAGGTTTAAGGTTGATGATCCCCAAAATTTGGGGACACCGTAAGCGTCTCGAATTATCCAACCTCCAACTGCACGATTCGTTATTGAATTATACGATGCATCGTAATTACATTTTAACCAATCATTAGAGGGTCGAATCCATGAATGATCTGGCGCTTGACGTGTTCTTAACCCTATGTGTTTGTCATTTGTTATCCATTCATGGACATTAGCTTTAGCAAGAACAATCTCATTACTCGGGATAATAGGTTTTTTATTAAACAGTAAGTCATTCTGTGATTTCCAGATTTGCCACATAACCCAAAATGGTAGTACCTTTTGTGCCTTTGTTAAAAAATTTTCCTTTTGTAATGTAAGGAAGAACTTTAAATTCTCCTCAACATCATTGGCATGGTTAAATTGGAAACTATAAAGCATTTGTGTGTGCCTCCAAAATTGAAGTAAGATTGGACAAGTAAAGAAAACATGATTAATTGATTCATCTTCTGCAAAGCATCTTTGACATTTCTTATCCACTTGTACACTTCTTGTATTTAATCTAGTCGATGTTCCTATTGCTTTTGATAACATTCGCCATAGAAAATGTTTAATCTTTGGCATTATTGGCAACTTCCATACTAGATTTTTAAGAACTGGATTTCAATGTGGTGCAATAATTGGTTGTTAAGCGTTAGCCTCTTCACTTGCTAGTCTATACCATGTTTTAACTGAATAATGACCATGAGGAGTTAAGTTCCAAATTATTCGATCTTCAGTCTCCGTTTGCGCCAGATAAATTCTTCGAACATTGTTTCTATCATCCTCCATAAGAACAGCCTCCAATACTTCTTCATTCCATGATCTGCGGTTCCCTTGAGGTTTTATCAGATCGTTGACTAACATGTCATTGTTGTGTTGTGTTGAAAAAGCTCGTCTTGGTGGATTTGTGGGAATCCATACATCCTTGAAAACTCTCGTCGATCGTCCATCACCAATAATATTCTGACATCCTTTTTTAGTAATTCCAAACCCACTAAAATAGAAGACCAACCATAGGATTGACGTTTCCTTGATTTTGCTTGAAAAATATGGTCTGCATTGTAATATCGAGCTTTATATAATTTAGCAAAAAGACTATTCGGGTTATTGAGTAATCTCCATGCTTGCTTAGCCAAAAGAGCGTCATTAAATTGTTCTAAATTCCGAAAACCTAAACCACCGTCTAATTTTGACCGCTGTAGTTTTTTCCAAGCAACCCAAGGTATTCCCCTTTTATTTTCTCCTTTTTTTCCCACCAGTATTGTAGCATTATACTATCCAACTCAGCAATAACCTCTTTAGGTAATTTAAAACATGACATAGAATATACCGGCATGGCTAAAGCAACGGATTTTAGTATAATTTATTTTCCGGCTGGAGATAAATATTTAGCACTCCAAGATAAAGTTCTTTGTCGGACTCTTTCAATAATGTATTTAAACATTTCCTTTTTTTTCCGACCAAACTGTTCAGGAAGCCCTAAGTATTTTCCTCCTCCCTCTTGGTTATGTATTCCTTAAATATTTTTGAGTCTTTCCTAGATGTGTCCATGTACCCGTGATCCAAAAGTTATCAATGATTTTTCTGGATTTATCACTTGACCTGAACACATTTCATATATTCGGAAAATTTCTTTTAAGGCTAGACAATTTTTCCGATTAGCTTGGATAAAGAAAAGAGAATCATCGGCAAATAATAGATGTGTAATTTGAAGTACGCCATTACCAATTTTTATACCATTGATTTTTCCTTTCTGAGCTTTTACATCCAAGAGATGACTCATGACATCTGCACAAAGGATAAAAAGATATGGTGATAAAGGATCACCTTGTCTTAATCCTCTTTGGGGAATAATACATCCTTGAGGGTTACCATTGATTAGAACTGAATAGCTAACCGTTCGAACCGTAGCCATAATCCAACCTATCCATTTTTCCGAAAACCCAAAAGTTCTCATTGTTTTCTCCAAGAAATCCCACTCAATACGATCATAAGCTTTACTTATGTCCGTTTTTATAGCCATATAGGTTTGGGAAACTCTTTTCCTTGATTTTAATGAGTGCATAAATTCATGGGAAACCATGATATTATCTGAGATCATACGACCATGAATGAAAGCTGCCTGAGATTCAGAAACAATCTTATCAAGAAAACTTTTAATGCGTGAGACCAAGAGATTAAAAATTATTTTGTATAATACATTACACAAACCAATAGGTCTATAATCATATAAAGTTTGTGGTTTATCAATCTTTGGTATCATACAAATATTTGTATGATTAACTCCTGGTCTCATTGATGATGTATGAAAGAAAAGTTTCACCTCTCTAATGACATCTTCTCCGACAATGTCCCAATATTGTTGGTAAAAACGAGCCGTTAAACTATCAGGTCCAGGAGCCTTATCAGCACCAATATTACAAACAGCCTCATAAATTTAAGTATTTGAGAATTCTTTTGTAATCACCTCATTAATCTCTTGTGTAACAGTAGGTTGAAAATCAGCGAAAATAGAGTCTTGTATTTGATTATTATGACTTGTATAAATATTTTAAAAAAACTCTTCCGCATAGTTTCCTATATCTCTATCACCATTAAAAGTGTTACCCCGGTTGTCTTTGATGGATTGAATTCTGTTTTTGGAATACCTTGTTTTGGTACAAGCATGGAAATACGATGTATTGCGGTCTCCTCCTTCCAGCCAATTATTTCGGCTTTTTAGTTTCCAGTAAGTTTCTTCCTTACGAAAAGCCATGGCCAACTCTTTTTGCAAACCTGGAATATTCCTTCTGATAGTACCCGTAGAGGACATGGCTATATCAAGTTGAATCTTTAGCTCTTCTATTTGTTTTGAAGCGTTTAAATTATTGTGACGTCTACATGCAGCCATTGATTTTCGACACTCTCGAATTTGATCAAGAATAGTGTGAGTTCGACATAAAGTAAAAGTGTTCCAACCTTGTTTAACATATGCTTTAAAGTCGGAAATTTCTAACAAACGTTTATCAAATCGAAAATGCCATTTCTTGTTTCCTTCTGCAAAAGCAACCGTAGTCACAACTGGCCTATGATCTGATCCATAAAACTGAAGATAGTCAGATTCGGATGCCGGAAACTTCACCAAAAATTTCGTTATTGCACATCACCCTATAAAGACAACATTTGACAGTATGTATACCTCGGATTCCAACCCAAGAAAACCTATTCCCATTGTGTCTAAGATCCAATAAGTTACACGTTGAGACCATGTTCCGAAAATCTTGAAAAGTCCACTCCTCTCTATCTGGTCCGCCATCTTTTTCTTCATTGGATAGGATTTCATTAAAATCACCAACAAGTATCCAAGGACCCTGTCGATTTAAGCCTGTTCTTTCCAAGCGTTCCCATAATTCATGTCTAAATTGTGGATTTGGGTGCCCATAAAGACAAGACAAATAAAAATCCATACCATTATATTTCACATAAACATCAATCAACCTTACATCTTGGAAAACCTTATTTATGATTACATCTTTTTCCAAAGCAAAGCTAAACCACCACCTCTACCCGATGGTGGCACAATACATACATTATCATAACCTAAATACACACACAAGTCCCTTAGGACATCACACTTATTCATAGTTTCTACAAGAAATAAAATATCTGGAGAAGTTTTGCCACATAACTCCTTCAGTCTTGATTGCGTCAGTGGCGCTCAGAGGCCCTGACAATTCCAGGAGACGATCTTCATGGGACCGGTGGGGGTACCGGGCCCCCCTCGCCTCTGTCTATCTCATAAATCACTGCACATGAACTTTCCGATTCCACCGAGTTCGCTTTTTCAGCCATGAACAGATCTTTAACGTCTTTGTTGTGGTCTTCAAGAAAAGTCTCAACTTCCAATTTTCTTCTTTTCGCATGAGTCATTGTTTCTCCAGTTGATGCATATTCCCCAAAAGCGTCCTCATACACAGACTTCATCTTATCCTCTTTAAATCTCTTAATCATTGCATCTCGCTCCTCCTTAGTTTGCTGCATTAAATAGTTTATTCCTTTTGATATGTTAGAAAATATCATATCGTTAGTAACGTTAGGCCCTGCATCAATCCCTGGAATGGCGAGATGATGAATTTCATTTTGTGTCGCATTGTCCATGTTGCTCCAGTCCTCTTCCTGGTAGAGATTCTCAGAGTGTCTTGGGCGTTTAAGACAACCCTTTAATGCAACAAAGGATGAGTATTGATGCATGAGATCCAGAAGTTCTTCGTCGGTGAACTTCCCTTTGGCCATTTTTGCTTGGAGGTAGTACCAAGTTTCAGCCGTGAGATCTCTATCCATAATTAGAGAAAAGGACTTGTCACTGTCCAGTTTTGAAACCGACGATGGTCCAGCAACCATTGTAGGGTCGATCTCAAACCTGTTCACTTCGCGTTTGGAATTATCATCTGCTTCGTAGTTGTCACCTTTTTCTTCATTCTATTTTTCATTGAAAATCGGCACAGCAGGTTCAACATCCCTTTTCTCCTTACTTTCATCATTGTGATCATCTGGAAAATCAGGATCATCATCGCCAATATCAAACCAAAGGGGGCAATCTTTCTTGTCATGTGCAATCATACCATAATGGACACAAAAGTTTTGCAGTCGTTCATAGCGTAAGGATAAAATCACATTCTCATCATGGCCAAATGTAAAAGCTCTTTTGAAACGCAAAGGGTGATCAATATTCCAGTCCAATCGCACTCGCACGTAGTCCACTCTTGTAGCAGATTCATCAAAATCAACCCGAGAGACAGTTCCCAATGATCCACCAATCACTTCAATCATCTCCCTCGTAAGGTATTGGGCAGGGATTTCGTGGATTTGTGTCCAAAATGGGATTATCTTCATCTTCTCATCAGACATATTTGGAACCATGCAGTGAGTAATGATATTGGTATTTTTACTCAGTACTCAGCCTGTAGTCAGGGGAGACTTAGCAATAGGAACTTGTCCTATTGGATGCGAATCTCCTGTCCTTGTTGCTTTTCCTAAGTAAAAATACAAGTTTATGTGTGTTGTGTGGTGTGAAAGCAGTAAACTATGGATATATCAATTCCTTAGTCTAACATGTCATTGTAGTACTAAGGTGTCAATCCAAATGAGTGTGATGCTAACAATCAGGATGAGATCAGATATACTTAATTCAAGCCAAACAAGTTGAGGTTGGATTGTCTAACAACCTAAGTGAAACATAAAATATGCAAAATAAATGCTAAGTAAAAATACTAGGGAGGCGGGTGCAGGTGCTAGAGAAGCAGTGCACAGATGCTGTAGGAGTAATGCAGCAAGTGAAAATGATGAAATAAATTGATGAGATAAAACTAAGTGTGGAAGCTAGCAAGCAAAAATGATAACTAAGACAAGGTAAAATCAACTAAGACAAACAAGCTCTCAAGAATGGGGTAATTGGTAAGTGACTCCTCTGAAATCTATGTAAGGCGCTGACAAACTCACACAGAGCTAATCCCTAGACAACGGGTTCACAAGCAATCAAATCCACTGTCGTGACAGATGACCTCAAGTTAAGACAGTTCCAGACTCAGATGTCTCTGACGAAATCTACCCTAACAGGCACTAAGACTCAACCCGTTCTTGTCAATGAACACCCTAAGCATCTAATCTCTTAGGCTAGGAATGCAAATCTCCGGCACTAGTTGTTCAAGTGTTTCATCAACCACCTGTTAAGTGTGGAAACACTTAAGATCTAGTTGCAATTGATCAGAGAGAAACTAGCATTAAGAACACTAATCCAGAAGGGATTCACAAACAACTAAACTCAAACGCCCTAGAAGATCAAAGATTCGTTACTAACCGATCCCATTCTCAAGAACCCTAAAAAACTACTCACACATATTCAAGAACATAAACCCAGAAAAATCCAAACATCTTAGAATTCATTGAAATTAGGTTATAAAGATAGATTAAGGCAAGAATAATAAGACTGCAAAGAATCAAAACAAACTAACAAGTAGGTTAAGAGAAATCTGGATTACAAATGAAGAAAAATCAAGAACAATGAAGAACAAATGAAGAACACTCAAGAACAGAGAGAAAACCTAAAAATAAAAAGCTTACACTAAAAATAAAAACGGAATACCCTTTGGACAAACCCAAAAAGGGGTATTTATACTGAAATGAGAAAAACCCTAAAACGGATAAAGACAAAATAAACGGCTAAGTCTTCAGAGATTGATGCAGCTTGGACCGGCGTGTGTGTAGAGGTTATCGAGCTGGGAATGAAGATTGCTGGACCTCCTGCTCGACGTGTGTGCTCGAGCACTCTGCTCGACGTGTGTGCTCGAGCACTCTGCTCGACGTGTGTGCTCGAGCACTCTGCTCGACGTATGTGCTCGAGCACTCTGCTCGACGTGTGTGCTCCAACACTCTGCTCGACGTGTGTGCTCGAGCACTCTGCTCGACGTGTGTGCTCGAGCACTCTTCTTCCATTTGCTTCAGCACTTGTCTTCCATCTGCTCGATTGCTCTTCTTCGGCCTGCTAGAGTGCTTTTCTTTGGCCTGCTCGAGCTCATGTTCTTCCTCTGCTCGGGCACTTTTCTTCCATCTGCTCGAGTACTTGTGTTTCATCTGCTTCAGCACTTGTCTTCCATCTGCTCGATTGCTTTGTCTCCTTCATGCTCGAGCACTTGGTCGAGTGCTGGGATGTGAAACTCTCCAAGCATCCATAACAACTCCAAGTACCTGAAATTAACTCCAATATGCATATGTATGCAAATCTAATGCAAATCCTAGTATGGATGCTAAATTTGTGAAAAGGACTATAAATGGGGTGAAACGTATGATGAATCTAATCTTAAATGATGATAAATGCATGCTAAAACATGCTAAAATACAGAGACATCAACTCCCCCAAACTTAGTCCTTGCTTGCCCTCAAGCAAACAATTCATAAGAAGGGAGAGTCTGTTTGCACGTGGGGATTCAGAGCCTAAGCAATGCAGTTTTTAAAGTTCTCAAACCTTATCAAATTTCCAAGAAGCTACCCTGAATGCAATGCTAACAAGTTCTACTTTTAAAGCTTTAGCCATGCTCGTCACATAACTTACTTAACAATGATTTTGGCCTACACAAGCATTTAGATTCTTCAAACCCTTTAACATTCATTAAACAGAGACCATAAATCAAGTTTATGCAGTCATTGAACTCATTTGGCTACAGGAATGGTCAAAGGACAAAGATGGTCCTTAATGTAACTGGTGACACTTATTCTCACTCAAGGGACTCTCAAAGAAAAACTGAGCTTTAGAAGAAGGCTAAAGGTCAGGGCCAACTGATGCATACAAGGATAGACTCCCATCTACCCATACATATACATAATAAAAAAAAAACCCAAACCCCTAAATCTAATCCCAGAAATGATCCTATCGTTACCCTTTGGCACTTTTCTGCAATGAATTCCTTTTCGATCAATTTTTTTTTCTTTGTGTTCTAAGGAGGGTTTACCTTAACATTTGCTTAGTCTAGCGGATTGGGTGTCTATCTGAGGCTCTATCTCTTATGTAATTCATGCAAGTTTTTCTTTTTTTTTTCTTTTCCTGAGCCCATACATATTTTTTTTTTCTTTCGTACTACCCAATCCTTTACAAGAGCTTCAATTATACACATCCCTCTGCTTAGAAGTTTCTTTCCTTTTTCCCTTTTCTTTCTCTTTTTCGACTCATCCAACAATGGTTATCCACTAACTCAGTCGAGTTCTCTACCTCGAGCTGGAACATCCTAATTCGTTTCTACCCAAAATCATGTTCCCACCTAGTCCTAGCTAGTCCATAAACCGTGAACTAGAACTAAATGAAAATCTATCCTTGTCGGCTCCAACCTAATACTTTCTACCAAGCTTAGTTCATAAAAAGGCCTCACACACAGAAAATAATATTGGCTTGAAAGAAAGGTAGGTTCAATGGTGGGGAAACTGTTCCAATGAGGGGAATCAGCTACTTGGATAACAAGGGTGGTAAAAAGATGAAAGATAATACAAGTATGTATATAGGTATCCATGAGTTCAAGTTCAATGCATAACCATGATAATTATAAGTCAGGTTATGGTCCAAATAGATAGAGAATGAATACACTTCACAACAAGCTTCAGCCAAAATCAAATGTCAAGCAATGGATGGGGCTGCCTTATGCTTCAAACTTAATCAACATGCACACCAGAATAACTAAGTGGTTCACTAACATTTTGTACTGCATGCTGGGCTAGGCAAGAATCATCATTATCACCTAAGCAGAAATCCTAGATGAAATGCAAGTAGACTCCTAAAATGCTAATGCAACTACATGGACACTCTGTTTTTGTGAAATGATTTTTGAAAATTTTTGAAAATTTTATGGTTTTCAGATGCACATAGATGATTGAAAATTTGAAATAAGAAAACAGAAAACAATATCAAATACAACATGAACCCTCCCCCAAACTTAAATTACACAGTCCCGTGTGTAATAAAATCTGGAAAAGAGTTCATGAATAAAAGCGAAATTAAACACAAGTACAATGATATATACAATGAGTTTGAAGTTGATACTTCAGTAGTTGGAGAAGAAAGAGTCGGTGAACTCTTCTATGTCCTCACGGGAGTACGTTGGTGGAGGGGGTTGGTGCGGCTTGGTAGCTCTGCTCGGTCCTGATGCTTTCCTTTTTCTCTGCCTTGGCTCAAAGGAAGAGTATCGAGGTGGCTTGTCATAGGTGTTGCGCCTAGAACTAATGTGTGTAGAACTACTTCTCCGCAGGGTACTCGGTTGGGACAGTTCTTCATGTTGGTGAGCAGAGGTGGCTTGGTCTTGTGCTTCGTGTGCGTTAGCGGGGCTCTTGCTTTTTCCTTGACTCTTGCTGAAATGCTCCTTCATCTCCTTCCACCCCTCCGTCAATTCCTTCACCGTGCTCTTTAGTGCCTTGATCGTTTTATCCTGAGCTTTGTTTCACTTCTAGAGCAACCCTATTCGCTTGTGAGCCTCCCATAGACCCTTGTGCTATTTTTGTGCTGCATACTCTTCGAAGTGAAATGACTCGGGCTGGGTGTCTTCGGATGCGCTCGGGGAGTGAGATCGAGCTGAGCGACCAGGAACATCCTTTTGTCGCACTTGTTGGAGGTCTTCCTGCACTGGTTGATAGAGCAATTTGATTGGTGGGCAGAAATCGATGCTAGCACTTGCTAGATCGGCGCAGGGGAGTTGTAGTTGAGCCGGTCCAGCTGTAGGGTGCATGAACTGAAATAGGCATTCTCCTGAACTTGGTGACTTGTTTAGGAAAAATGCTTTCCTGAGGTAGTCCAGGTCCAGCCATCTTGGTGCGCAGGGCTCTGAAATCAAAGGTACTTTGCAGGCGACCAGTATGGGTGTGATGACACCTCCAATGCTGAGCTCTCCTTTCGAATTTTTTCTGTGCAGCTTCACACCCCAGTCTTTATTGTTCAGGAACTGATTTAGCATAGTGAAGGTGAGACTTGTATTGTTTCTGTCTCCTAGCAGTTCCGTCCCATCCTTAGCGAATTCGAGAAGCCCTTTCAAGGCTAAGTCTATCACTTGCAGCTGACCTTGGTTTACAGGGCTTGTTACTTGGCGCGCAAACATGGTATGGGCAATGGATTTGTGTAGGTATCTCACTGTAGGGTGGCGAATCTGAGTGCTCTTAGACCTAGAAGATGAGTAGGGCGTGTCCACTGCTATTGTACGCCATAGGGATTGTAGCTCTTCTTTCGCAAAATCTTCTTCTGATCCTGTCCCACTACTGAAACCATAGAGAGTGTCGAGCTCGGCGGTGGTGAGGGAGTAGAGCTTTCCTCTTACTTTGAATGTGATCCATCCCAGCCCTCCGTCCGAGACGTATTCAGGGTGGTCTTCATAGAAGTGAACTTGAAGGGTAGCGAGGAAATGGCAAATTTCAACTTGATAAGCTGTCGAGTTATTTCTCATGAATTTTGTCAGCCCCCATAGTGCGAATAGGCATTCAACATCTTCATCTATACCCAATTTCTTCATGGTTGGTCGTTGAGGGTAGCGTGTCCCTGCGAAACCTCTAGAAAGGAAGACTGCTCTCATCTCTTTTGCCGTCAGCTCTGGCTCTGTCCTCTCGCTACTCTTTCCTTCCTTAGCCTCCACCTCTGCGCTTTCATCTCCAGATTTCTCACCACTACTCCTAACAGGTCATTTTCCACGAGCAATCTCTTCCCGGTCTCGCGAGAATGCCATGGGTTTTGCTCTACGCGGCGGACTCGAGTGCTGAGGGTGATATGTCTCATCGAGCTCCTCTGTGCTTGAGTAGTGGACTCGAGTGTCTCTGCTGCTCTTAACGAGCCTTTTTCCTCGAGCGATTTCTGCCCTGTCTCGTGAGGATATCTTGGTCTTTGCAGCAAGCTGCGGGCTCGAGTGCTGAGGGTGACATGTCTCATCGAGCTCCTCTGTGCTTGAGTAGTGAACTCAAGTGGTTTCTCTGCTTAGGCTCTCGAGCTGCTCGGGACTTGAATGCTCGACTCGGGTAGAAAAACCAAGTCCGTGTCTTCTCTCAATTTCAGGCTCTGGTTCAGGTTCAGTAGGTCGTCGACTCTCCGCTGCACGCTTGATCTTCGCGTAGCGCCGTTCTAGCGAGGTAGCTCTTGCACGGTTGCGCCAGTCTGGTGCATGCTCATCAGCTGCGCTGGGGTCAGTTGTTTGAGATGTGAAACCTCTTTTTTCTGTATAACGCCTAGCAATGTTTTCTGCCTCTGTACATCCGTGGTTGTTTGTCATTGTAGGGTGTGCTGGAAGAGGTGCTCGACGAGGTTGATAGAAAATCTTTGATTTAGAAAGTTTACAAAGAACACGAAGAACACGAAGATCACAAAGAACACGAAGATCAGAGGTTTTTGTTTTCGAGATTTCTGCTAAGTGTCAAGTGTGAAGTTGCAAGGGGGGGCGTCCCTTTTATAGAGAAAACGGGGGGATGAACCTGGACGTGCTAGAGGACAGACGACGCAAGTGGCGGTGGAACGAGACAGAGGCGCCTAACAAAGACAAGAAAAAGACATGGGTTAGAAAATTGAAAAGCTTGATTTAGATAAGTCTTTAATACTTAGAAATTATCTCGATTCAATTCAAAAAAATCGAAATCTATATTTTGCCATATGTTTTTTTTTTTTTTTTAACCCCTTTTGGTGCCTCGTCTCTCGTCTGCTCGAGCGTTTTGTTCCTCGTCTGCTCGAGCACCGTGTTTCTCATCTTCTCGAGCATGCATCGAGTGTTCTGCTCGAGCTCCTCATTTAGCATTGCTCGAGCACCTTCATCAAGCGTTGCTCGAGCGCCTTGCCCAGTCTGCTCGAGCCCTTAATCGAGCACTTTGCTCGAGCTGCCTCATCGAGCATGTTGCTCGGACTCTCGTCGAGCACTTTTTTTTTTTTTTTTTTTAATTTTTTTTTACTCGGCTGCTCGAGCATTCATCGAGTGTTCTGCTCGAGCGTTTTCCTGCTTCCTCTACTCCTTGCGTGCATCTGAGACATTGGGTAGAAACATTTTAAGAAAAACTACGAAAATCACGAAAATAGAAACAAAGAATATTTACAAGGATAAACATGGGACTTCCTCCCAAGCGAGCTTGTTTAAAGTCACTAAGCTTGACTTCCTGGTTTTTAGGTATTTATTGGCTCATCCAGAGGAATTGTAGTCCCTTCTGGAATGTAGTCCGCCATGTAAGGTTTGAGCCGTTGCCCATTCACTGTAAACTCGTTACCCTCCTTAGCAAACAAGGTGACAGCTCCATATGGTAACACCTCCTTGATGCTAAATGGTCCAGACCACCTTAACTTCAATTTTTCTGGGAAAAGCTTCAGTCTCGAGTTGAAAAGCAAGACCTGATCTCCGGCCTTGAAATCTTTGCATAGAATCTTTTTGTCGTGAAAGGCCTTAGTTCTTTCCTTATATACCTTCGAGCTTTCATAGGCTTCAAGTCTGATTTCTTCCAGCTCATGCAAGTCCACGACTCTTTTTTCTTGAGCTGTTCTGATATCGAGATTCAGAAGCTTTGTTGCCCATAGCACTTTGTACTCAACCTCTACGGGCAAATGACAACCCTTTCCGTACAGCAGCTGAAATGGGGTCCTCCCAATTGGAGTCTTGTAAGCGGTTCTATAAGCCCATAGAGCATCGTCAAGTTTAGTCGACCAATCTCTCCTTGATGCGCCTACTACCCTTGCCAGGATGGCCTTGATTTGCCTATTAGAGACTTCAACTTGGTCGCTTGTCTGAGGATGGTAAGGTGTCGCCACCTTATGCTTCACTCCATGTTTTCTTAAGAGATTCTCAAAAACCTTGTTAATAAAATGAGAACCACCATCACTGATAACGACTCTCGGGACTCCAAACCTGGGGAAAATAATGGTTTTGAACATCTTCAACACCACTTTTGCATCGTTGGTGGGACTGGGTATGGCTTCAACCCATTTTGAGACATAGTCCACAACAACCAATATGTAACTATTCCCAAAGGATGGTGGGTTGAAAGGTCCTATAAAATCAATGCCTCATACATCAAATACTTCAACTTCGAGGATAGGGTTCTGGGGCATCTCGTTTCTTCTGCCTATGTTCCCCATCCTTTGGCATTGATCACACTTGGTAATGAAATCTTGGGCGTCCTTAAACATGGTTGGCCACCATAGACCAGCCTGGAGTATCTTCTGCACAGTCTTGAAAGTGGCAAAATGGCCTCCATATGTGGAACCATGGCAATGTCCTAGCACTCCTCTGACTTCTTCCTCAGCTATACATCTTCTAAACAAACCGTCTGATCCTTTCTTGTAGAGATATGGTTCATCCCAGTAGTAATGGTTGACGTCTCTGAGAAATTTCTTCTTGTTGTATGCATCGAGGCTCTTTGGAATTTCGCCACTAAGTAGTTAGCTAAATCCGCAAACCATGGTGATTTTTCTTTCGCTAGTGCCTGGACTTTCTTTAAATCAACCCTTTTGCAATGGGTATTTTCGAAGGTCTGGACTAACATCAGCTGTTCTTCTGGCATGGAGTCGTCGATTGGCAATGGGTCTTCAATCTTCATCCGGGATAGGTGATCAGCTACCCCATTTTCTATTCCTTTCTTATCAACTATCTCCATGTCAAATTCTTGTAGTAATAGAATCCATCTTAGCAACCTGGGTTTGGTGTCTTTCTTTGCGTAGATGTGTCTTAGTGCTGCATGATCTGTGTAGACTACCACCTTTGATCCCACCAGGTAGCTTCTTAACTTTTTAAAGGCAAAGACTACTGCAAGCAATTCCTTCTCCGTGGTAGCATATCTCCCTTGAGCTTCATCTAAGGTTCTGCTCGCATAGTAAATCACGTGCAATTTTTTATCTATTTTCTGACCTAACACTGCTCCAACGGTATAGTCTGAGGCGTCGCACATGATTTCAAACAGATAGTCCCAATTCGGAGCTTGGACTATTGGGGCTGAGATCAACGCTTCCTTTATCAACTGGAAGGCTTTCAAACACTCAGAGTCAAAGACGAACTCTTGCTCCTTGCAAAGTAATCTGGTGAGCGGTCTGGCTATTTTTGAGAAGTCTTTTATGAACCTTCTGTAGAAACCAGCGTGACCAAGGAAACTCATGATATCCTTGACGTTCTTAGGTGGTTGCAACTGCATCATTACATCGATTTTGGCTTTATCTACCTCAATGCCTTTCTCAGAAATTTTGTGTCCTAAGACAATCCCTTCTCTGACCATAAAATGACATTTCTCCTAATTCAGGACTAGATTTGTTTCTTCGCAGCTGGTAAGCACCCTGCACAAATTCAACAAACAGGAGGAGAAGGAGGAGCCATACACAGAAAAATCATCCATGAAGACTTCCACCATCTCCTCTATTAAATTTGAGAAGATAGAGGTCATACACCTCTGAAACGTTGCAAGTGCATTACATAAACCGAAAGGCATTCTTCTGTAAGCAAAGGTGCCATATGGGCAGGTGAAGGTGGTTTTTTCTTGGTCATTTGGATGTATTGGGATCTGAAAGAACCCACTATATCCATCTAAGAAACAGTAGTAAGGGTGGTTTGCAAGTCTTTCTAACATTTGATCAATAAATGGCAAAGGAAAGTGATATTTTCTAGATGCTGCATTTAACTTTCTATAGTCTATACACATCCTATGACCAGTTATTGTCCTAGTGGGTATAAGCTCATCTTTATCGTTCTTCACCACTGTTATACCACCTTTCTTAGGGACACAATGCATTGGGGATACCCAGGTACTATCAGAGATAGGGTAGATAACTCCAGCATCTAGCAATTTAAGAATTTCTTTCTTAACAACCTCCTTAAGGTTAGGGTTCAATCTTCTTTGAGGTTCAATGCTAGCATGTGACTCATTTTCAAGATTAATTCTGTGAGTGCACAAACTAGGTGATATGCCCTTAATGTCATCAAGTGAATATCCAATTGCTTTCCTAAACTTTCTCAACTCGGTCAACAGCGATTTCAACTCATCATCACTAAGTTTATCATTTACTATGATAGGGTAAGTGGAGTTAGGTCCAAGAAACGCGTACCTTAGCCCTATTGGAAGTGGTTTTAGCTCGACCTTAGGTGCCCTGAGTTCTAACCAGTCGTCCAAGTGGGCGGACTCGAGCAGTGGTGCTGGGCATGCTCAGTTTCAACTTCTACTGATGCGACGACCTCTCCATCTGTTCCCATCAGTTTCTCAAATGCTTCTTCGCCTTTAATTTCCTTGTGAGAGTCTAGCATAGTCTCATAACTCGAGGTTTCTTTGTATAAGTAGCCATTTTCACCGTCCTTGGTTAAAGCTGTCTGAAGATGGTCTTTTTCATTTAGCTCCTCAAGTAGCTCGTCTGCTAGGTGATCCATTTCTTCAATCCAAAAGAGCTGGCCTTCAATCGTAAGGTTCTTCATTGTATCTCTGATGTCAAAGTGCATTTTGAGATCTTTGCCCATATTAAGTTGAATTTTCCCTTTTTGGATGTCAATGAGAGCACCCGCAGTAGCAAGGAGGGGTCTTCCTAGAATCAAAGGATCTTTTGGCTCTTCATCCATCTCTAACACCACAAAGTCAGTGGGAACCACTATGGTTCCAATTCGGAGAGGCAGGTCTTCTAGCATGCCATGCGTAGTTCTCACAGATCTATCAGCCAAGACAAGAGAGATGTTGGTGGTTTTATACTTGTTAAAACCCAACTTCTTAGCTAGTGAAAGTGGTATGAGGCTTATAGACGCTCCCAAGTCGCAGAGACAATTTTGAAAAGTTAATGGCCCAAGAGAGCATGGCAATGTGAAACAACCTGGATCTGGTAGCTTGACGATCCTCTTTTGAATAATGGCGCTGCACTCATGACTCACTACTACCATTCCTTTTACTTCCTGGATTCTTTCTGTAATTGCATCTTTGATCCACTTGTGAGATTGAGGTAAAAGTGCCAATGCATCAAGTACGGGCATCTTGACCTCAATTTCTTTAATGTGCTTGTCGAAGATAGATCTGTATCTCTCCACTCTGTCCTTGTGAAATCTCCCTGGGTAGGGGAGTTTAGGTTTATAAGGAGGAGGGACGAATGGTGCTTGCTTGTCCTTGGAAAGTGCAACTTTTTCAACTAGGGAAGGCTGGACTCGATTGGCAGGTCGAGTTGTTGTGTCGAGTTAGTCAGACGAGTTCATGTTTGTCTGCTCAGCTTGTTGTTCTCCTTGATGCAAAATCTCCCCATCTTGGTTTTCACTGTCCACGGTGATAGGAGTGGTTCCTGCCTTTTCTGGTAATTCTTTCCCGTTCCGCAAGGTAATGGCATTGATTTGAGCAAAGTCCTTAGGATTTTGGATTGCCTTTCCTGGGAGTTGTCCAGGGTGCGGTGTGGAAGACGTGGATGCAGACTTGTTCTCCAGGTATTTAATTTTTGAGTTTAGTGTCTCAAATTTGTTGTTGAGGGTATCGTAGGCGTAGTCCGACTGATTTTTTAGTTCAGCAAACCTCTTTGCAGTTTCCATTGTACTGGCAGCTTGACCTTGGAGTAGCTGCTGCATCATACTTTGCAGGTCTTGATCATGGGCAGTAGGTGTTGGAGCTTGCTGTGGTGCAAAACCAGGTGGTTGACCTATGACGCCCTGTGGGTTGTACCTTCCTTGGAAATTCTGCTTAGGAACAAAACCTTGAGTTTAATTGTAGGGGACAAAAGGCTTGTTTTGTTGCGGTGGTGGCGCAGGATATACTTGATCTTGCAGGTTTTCCACGTTGGTACTTCTGTAGGACAAGTTGGGGTTGTTCTTGTAGTTGGTGAAACCCTTGTTGTAGCCACCATAGTTCTGAACATAGCTAACTTCTTCGATTTGGTCAGTCTCCTCATCTTGAACATGAAAGAGTTCCTCTTCATTTGCAAAGTGAACGTGTCTCTGCTGGCTGAGGATGAATTTATCGAATTTTTCATTCAGAGACTTGATCTCTTTCCTAGTCCTCTCATCAGAATCAACACTTCCCCTTATGCTGCGGTCATAGTCCTCAGAGTAGTTCCCATCGGATTGAGCAAGATTTTCAACTAGTTCCCAGCCTTCATCAACATCCTTGTTTAGGAAATTTCCATTGCTTGCTGTATCAAGAAGCATTCTGATCCTTGGAAGAACGCCTCTGTAGAGCGTGCTGAGCAGGGATTCATTGCTAAAACCATGGTGAAGACAACGGGTAGTGTAGCCCTTGAATCGTTCCTAAGCTTCAGAGAAGGTTTCTCCATTCTTTTGGATAAAGCCGGATATCTCATTCCGGAGTCTAGCAGTGTGGGCGTTAGAGAAAAATTTTGCAAGGAAAGCTTTCTTGCAGTCATCCCAGGAGGTGATGGAGCTATGAGGTAGGTTTTTTCCCCATAGATGTGCTTTGTCACCAAGAGAAAATGGGAAGAGTCTGAGCTTGAAACCATCTTCACCGACTCCATTGATCTTGATGAGGCTGCAGAGCCTATCGAACTCGTCCAGATGATCAAGAGGATCTTCCATAGGTAATCCATGAAATTTGTTACTTTGGACCATAGCGATCAGACCACTCTTGATCTCAAAATTCTTATTTTGGATTGTCGGTGGTACAATCCCTTGCCTCTGAGTGTGAGTATTAGGAGCATCCCCTGCTCCAATCCATCTGGGCCTCCTCTGCTGAGGACCTTGTTCAACGTGTCCTTGCGGGTTTTCCATTCGAACTTGATGTTGTTGATCTGGTCCGACGTTGTTCCTATGTGCTCGCAGTACAGGTTGTAACCGGTGAATGTTGTCAAGAGGGTGAAAGAGATTCTAGCTTCTTTGTGAACGTGTTTGCATACAGGTGAAGCTATAACAGGGTGACTGGCCGAGCTGAGAGTGAAACAGAAGCTAGGCTCGAGCAGTTGGTCGAGTAGGTACCTGAAACACAGAAAACTCAGAAAGTTAAGAAGTGAGGTGAAAGTGAGAACTTGATCTCAAGAAATCTGAAATCCTAAATGTAGCAAACAAACACCCAATCGGCAACAGTGCCAAATTGATATTGGTATTTTTACTCAGTACTCAGCCTGTAGTCAGGGGAGACCTAGCAATAGGAACTTGTCCTATTGGATGCGAATCTCCTGTCCTTGTTGCTTTTCCTAAGTAAAAATACAAGTTTATGTGTGTTATGTGGTGTGAAAACAGTAAACTATGGATATATCAATTCCTTAGTCTAACATGTCATTGTAGTACTAAGGTGTCAATCCAAATGAGTGTGATGCTAACAATCAGGATGAGATCAGATATACTTAATTCAAGCCAAACAAGTTGAGGTTGGAT
The DNA here is from genome assembly GCA_028015245.1 of Cardamine occulta. Lineage (NCBI taxonomy): Eukaryota > Viridiplantae > Streptophyta > Magnoliopsida > Brassicales > Brassicaceae > Cardamine > Cardamine occulta. The sequence goes on along the minus strand of CM051364.1, from coordinate 11,202,476 downwards.
TGTCTAACAACCTAAGTGAAACATGAAATATGCAAAATAAATGCTAAGTAAAATACTAGGGAGGCGGGTGCAGGTGCTAGAGAAGCAGTGCACAGATGCTGTAGGAGTAATGCAGCAAGTGAAAATGACGAAATAAATTGATGAGATAAAACTAAGTGTGGAAGCTAGCAAGCGAAAATGATAACTAAGACAAGGTAAAATCAACTAAGACAAACAAGCTCTCAAGAATGGGGTAATTGGTAAGTGACTCCTCTGAAATCTATGTAAGGCGCTGACAAACTCACACAGAGCTAATCCCTAGACAACGGGTTCACAAGCAATCAAATCCACTGTCGTGACAGATGACCTCAAGCTAAGGCAGTTCCAAACTCAGATGTCTCTGACGAAATCTACCCTAACAGGCACTAAGACTCAACCCGTTCTTGGCAATGAACACCCTAAGCATCTAATCTCTTAGGCTAGGAATGCAAATCTCCGACACTAGTTGTTCAAGTGTTTCATCAACCACCTGTTAAGTGTGGAAACACTTAAGATCTAGTTGCAATTGATCAGAGAGAAACTAGCATTAAGAACACTAATCCAGAAGGGATTCACAAACAACTAAACTCAAACGCCCTAGAAGATCAAAGATTCGTTACTAACCGATCCCATTCTCAAGAACCCTAAAAAACTACTCACACATATTCAAGAACATAAACCCAGAAATATCCAAACATCTTAGAATTCATTGAAATTAGGTTATAAAGATAGATTAAGGCAAGAATAATAAAACTGCAAAGAATCAAAACAAACTAACAAGTAGGTTAAGAGAAATCTGGATTACAAAAGAAGAAAAATCAAGAACAATGAAGAACAAATGACGAACACTCAAGAACAGAGAGAAAACCTAAAAATAAAAAGCTTACACTAAAAATAAAGACGGAATACCCTTTGGACAAACCCAAAAAGGGGTATTTATACTGAAATGAGAAAAACCCTAAAACGGATAAAGACAAAATAAATGGCTAAGTCTTCGGAGATTGATGCAGCTTGGACCAGCGTGTGTGTAGAGGTTATCGAGCTGGGAATGAAGACTGCTGGATCTCCTGCTCGACCTGTGTGCTCGAGCACTCTGCTCGACGTATGTGCTCGAGCACTCTGCTCGACGTGTGTGCTCGAGCACTCTGCTCGATGTGTGTGCTCCAGCACTCTGCTCGACGTGTGTGCTCGAGCACTCTGCTCGACGTGTGTGCTCGAGTACTCTTCTTCCATCTGCTTCAGCACTTGTCTTCCATCTGCTCGATTGCTCTTCTTTGGTCTGCTAGAGTGCTTTCCTTTGGCCTGCTCGAGCTCATGTTCTTCCTCTGCTCGGGCACTTTTCTTCCATCTGCTCGAGTACTTGTGTTCCATCTGCTTCAGCACTTGTCTTCCATCTGCTCGATTGCTTTGTCTCCTTCATGCTCGAGCACTTGGTCGAGTGCTAGGACGTGAAACTCTCCAAGCATCCATAACAACTCCAAGTACCTGAAATCAACTCCAATATGAATATGTATGCAAATCCTAGTATGGATGCTAAATTTGTGAAAAGGACTATAAATGGGGTGAAACGTATGATGAATATAATCTTAAATGATGATAAATGCATGCTAAAACATGCTAAAATACAGAGACATCAAGTAACCAACATCCACTCACTGAAAGACCAAGGGCCTCTACAAAGGGTAAGATTGAGGGACTCCTCCGATTGGAAAACAAATTGGAACTTCCGTGCATCAACGATTCGTCCGACGACGTTATCTTCCATCCCCCAAAGTCGAGGTAATTGGTTGATCAGTGCTTGCATATTCTGTTTCCTTGGATTCACCAGTGCACCCAATAGAGAGTAACGATTTGCTCGCGCCGCTTGGATACACACCGATTTTGGCAAAGCTACCGGTGCGTTATTCACGCCCAATTTGATATCTTGCATACGTCGTCTGATGTTATCCCCCATCACCAAAGTTTTGTATGAATCGTAAGAAAGAAAGAAGTAACAGACCTTGTATGTATAGAATGAGAAATGCCATGGCGGTTTTGGAATTGGAAACAGTTGAAGAAAACTGTCACAATAACCGCCAGAGGGATAACTCAACGGACAGAAACCGAACAAATTAACCCAGATATGTCGCAGATTAATTGTTGGAGAGATTATGAAAGAAAGGAATCGGCGATGATGGAGATCGCCATGGGAATCTACCTCAGAGAGAAAAGTCGCCATTTTTAATCGACACGAATTATATATATATATATATATTTTGAGAATTGTATTTTTGAGAATTGTTCTGTGCTAGGACAGCTTGCAAAATTTGTCAGAAGTTTAGAACCGAGCCTATTTCTTGAAGTTTCATCCTGTAGAGATTTCTGTTGGATTGAATATCAATTCTATTTTATTTGAACTACCTAATCTGACTTAATTTTTCTCGTTGAAGGTGTTAGATCAGGAAAATGGGCAAAAATATTTAAGATCATCTTTACCCTTTTTACCACCCTCTTGTTGATCCTGAATGGCCACTCACTTTTAGTGGTTTCCTACCCTTCATCATACCCATTTCTTTCAAACCCCATGCCGTCTTTTCATCATTATCACATGGTATGTGCAAAAATATCAGAGAAAAAATGACCACACAGTCCTCCGAGCACTTAGAAGAAGAGTTTCAGAAAAACGAGATGGAGTAAAAATATCCAATTTTATTACATATTCTACCTATATGATTCACAAAATAAGGTACTAATTTCATGCTTATGAGACATTATTTCATATAAGGTATTGTTACCCCTTTCGAGGAAAAAAAATGTGAAAATTGAAAGGAAAGAAAACGAATACCATTTGTAGAAGTCTCATAGCACTGAACAGTCCCAAGGAGAGACATGGATCAATTATCTAGAAGAAAGGAGTCTCTTACAAAGTAATCCACATAAAAATCTATGTCTGGAGGAAACAAAAGTAATAGAAGAAGAAACAAGACAAAGAAGTGGTTAGAGACTGTGGACATCATCAGGTCTATTTCCTCTAACGGTTTTGCATAATATCTTGCACCCATCTTACCATCCATTACCTTAAACACCTTAAACTCCACAACCAAACACCAAAAAGTCTTCCCTTACACCAAGCGTCGTCTACCCCGAATGGCATCTTTTCAATGAGAAACTCATGCAATATTTTAATGAATGTAGGGAGTTGACTAACTTGAATACATTGTTTTTGCAGGTTTGTGATTGATGGATCAGAGTAGAGAAAGCGATGAGACTATAGTGAGAAAGTTATAACGTGAATCTTTGTTTAATGTGGTCTGCAGATAACATTTCAAGATTTGGTATCTGATGAGAAAAGAGTTCCCGTGATTTTCAAACCTCTTTTCCATGCCTTTACTTTCTTGTTTGCTTGAGGACAAGCAAATTTTAAGTCTGGAGGAGTTTATAACATCGTATTCTTACCTATTTTAGCTATGCTTTTGAAATGATTAACAAGTGATTTAATATGATGATTTAAGTGCTTTTAACCCATATTTGGAGTATTTCTAGTTTCAAGAGGTCATTACAGGTTTTTAGACAAAAAAAGATTAAAAAAAAAGGGAGCAAAGCACGTTTTTCTACAGTTTCTTAACTTCAGATTGAAGGCTACCTTTGAAGACCTTTCCGTGGACCAAATATTTCATTTGAAAGCTAGAAGAGTTGTCTTTCACTTCCAATTGGAATAAAACCAATCCATTCAGCCAATCAGAAGTTATGGTGAAAGCATTAAATACATGTCATTCAGAGAAAACCCATAAGCAGTACCAGCGCAGCAAGAGAAGCAGTGGAGCGCTGGAAAGCCTCCTTGGCGTGGCACCAAATCAAGTACCAGGGCCAGTTCACTTCTGAAGCCACTTTGGTCCAAAACGACAGCACTTCACTTATTTTAACCCTAAACCGACATAAGAAGCCTTAAACACTATAAATACATGTTCTAAAACCTAGAACTCATGTGAAAACAGGTGCCAACCTCTAAGAAAACCAAAGAATACACATAGCCGCCTCTAGAAGACTTTAAAGATCTAAACACTTGTGTCACCATCTTTTCATTGCTTAGCTTAGTTTTGGGAGAAGATATCTTCTGTAACTCTTAGAGAAGTGCCTCTGAACCCTCTTTACTTTATTATTTCGTTTATTATGAAAACTCTTTCATTATCTATGCTTTTTTTACTTTAATGATGTCTGAGTAGTTTATTAGTTGGGTTTAGTGGGTGATTTAAATGGGATTCTATGATTGAGTGGTAGTTTTAGGATAAAAGTTCTAAGCAAATTTCTAGGAGTTAAGCTTAATCTTAATGAATGTAAAAGCATCATGAACTGGAACTGATCCTACGAAAGTAGACCCATTAAAAGCGCAGTTCTATAATCCTGACCTAGACTTAACCAAGCTTATTGTCATGACCAGTCAGTTGGCCGAGTCATGGAGATTTATGGACAAGAATTGAACGTGAACAGATAATGCATGTCTAGCGGCATCGTGTGCCTGCGCAAGTTGAGTAATGGAGTAGATAGAGATAGGTAGTATGACTTACAAAATAAGCTTATTGCATAACCAATGTTTCGTAGTTTAAGAACTTGATAGTTAAGAACCTCCATCCTCAGAACTTTGAATGAACCACTCTAGATGAATCCCATGCCACATCCCTAATGCCCAACGCTTGATTTTTTTTTTAAGAACTTGATAGTTAAGGACCTCCATCCTCACACTACAAGAAATCTACCACAAAACCGACGGATTTTCCGACGGAAACTAATTCCGTCGGAAATTTCCGACGGCTTACCGATGGATTCCCAAGGTTTGAAAAAACTCGGAATCCGTCGGAAATTCGTCGGAATTTTCCATCGGAAATTCCGTTGGAAATCCGTGCCGTTATATTCCGACGGATTTCTGACGGAGTTTCCGATGGAAATTTAGATTCTGATGGATATCCATGCCGTTTTATTCTGACGGATATCCATGCCGTTATATTCCGACGGAAATCCGACGAATATCCATGCCGTTATATTACGATGGATTTCCAACGGAATATGGAAAAATGTCGGATAATATGAACGTTAATGTATCCGTTGAATTTACCGTTGTAAGCCGACGGATTTCCGACAGAAATCCGATGGAAACGAGTATATATATATGTTTCTCCCTTCTTCCATCCTATTACACAACAATCTTAATTTCATATCTCTCTCTCATTTCTTGTTTACTTAATACGAATTCTATAAAAAAAGTGAAAAATATGTCTAGATATTTTCGATCATGGATGGACGAACCATTAATAGATCCGGAGACGAACAACTTGAACGAAGAGTATGCATGAGGCATATACGAGTTCATGGAAGTGGCGGGAAAGCAACCGCGTGTTTAAAAATCAGGTAAGTTAAAATGTCCATGTTCAATTTGTAGGAATTCTCGTAATGTTGCGATAGAGATAGTTTGGCATCATTTGTATAGTAATGGGTTTACGCCGGGTTACAAGATATGGTATTTACATGGAGAAACAAATGTTGAGTATGGTAATACTAGTGAACCAACTGTCTCAGATTGTTTAGGAGGTAGCACGGAAGTAGATGTAGGTGTAGGGAGCGCGAGATGGTGAATGATGCGTTTAGAGAATGTCGAGTTTAGCGGTGAAGAAAGATATAGGTTCGAAGAACCTAATGTAAACAAGAAGATTTTTTGATATGTTAGATGCTGCAAAGCAGCCACTATATGAAGGGTGTAAAGAAGGTCATTCGCCTTTATCAGCTGCAAGTAGATTGATGACGATTAAGACGGATTACAATTTGGCAGAGGAGTGCGTTGATGCGATAACAGATTGGGCGAAAGATTTATTGCCAGAAGATAATCTTTTACCCGGATCATACTACGAGGTACAAAAACTTGTATCTGGTCTTGGGTTACCGTATAAGGTAATAGATGTGTGCATCGACAACTGTATGCTATATTGGAAAGAAGATGAAAACCGCAAAAGATGTAGATTTTGTCGTAAACCACGGTATCAGGAAAGTAGTGGCAGAATTCAAATTCCATATAAACGTATGTGGTATTTACCAATAACAGAGAGGTTGAAGAGGTTATATACTTCTTAGCGCACAGCATAGCCAATGAGATGGCATGCAGAACATCGTCAAGATGGAGATATTACACATCCTTCAGACGCATAAGCTTGGAAACATTTTCAATCATTGTATCCGGAGTTTGCGTATGAGCAAAGGAATGTGTACCTTGGGTTATGTACAGATGGTTTTAACCCATTTGGGAAGCATGGAAGGAAGTATTCGTTATGGCCCGTAATTGTAACCCCTTACAATTTGCCTCCATCTTTGTGCATGCGTAGAGAATTTTTATATCTATCGATTCTTGTTCCTGGCCCAGAGCATCCGAAGAGATCACTTGATATATTCCTCCAGCCATTGATCTATGAGTTACAAATGCTATGAGAGCATGGTGTGGAAGCGTACGATGTTTCGACCCAGCAAAACTTTAAGATGCGTGCGGTGCTTATGTGGACCATAAGCGATTTCCCAGCATATGGTATGTTATCTGGATGGACAACACATGGGAGATTATCGTGTCCGTATTGCCAAGACAACACAGATGCATTCCAACTAAAGCACGGTAGAAAAAATTGTTGGTTTGATTATCATAGGAGACTTTTACCGAGTGATCATCTGTATCGTCGTTCGAGAACAATGTTTACGAAGGGTAGGCAAGTTTTTGATGGTCCACCGCCTGAGATAGACGGTGAAACTTTATTGGAGCAGTTGAGAGATTTTGGTGCTGAGACGACTCCTTATTGTGGGGGTAATGGACATGAACCTATTTATGGTGTCGGTGAATTTCATAGCTGGCACAAGAAGAACATATTTTGGGATTTGCCTTACTGGAAGAACCATTTATTGCGGCATAATCTTGATGTGATGCACGTTGAGAAGAACTTCTTTGAGAACATCATGAACACAGTCTTAAACGTCCAAGGGAAGACGAAAGACAATATGAAATCTAGATTAGACTTGCCAGCATATTGCGATCGAGGTTTTCTTGAAGTGCTCCCAAATGGTCAATGTCCATTTCCATTATACCGGTTAGAAGTAGCAAAGAAAACATAATTTTTTGATTGGATTCACGACGATGTTAAATTCACTGATGGATACGCATCTAATCTGCGTAACTGCATCGATTATGGAGAAGGAAAGTTTACTGAAATGAAGAGTCATGATTGTCACGTTGTGATGCAGAGGCTTCTTCCATTCACTTTTGCTCATCTTCTCCATAAAGACGTCCACCAAGCAATTGCAGGAGTAGGTGCTTTCTTTCGCGATTTATGCACAAGAACACTTACTGTTGAGGGAATCCAAAATTTACAGGCCAATATCCCGGTGATCCTTTGTAATTTGGAGAAGATATTTCCACCATCTTTCTTTGATGTGATGGAACATCTTCCGATCCACCTTCCACGAGAAGCTGAACTAGGAGGCCCGGTTCAATACCGTTAGATGTATCCATTTGAGCGGTATATGTTTCATTTGAAGAAAAAGGTTAAGAATTTGAGTAGAGTAGAGGGATCTATTATCGCCCAGAGCATCAACGAAGAGGCCTCACAGTTTGCTGAATATTACTTCCCGTCAGAAGTTCGTACGAAGAGTAGACGTCCTAGTCGCCATGATGATCGTGGTGAGAGAGCGATTTACCCCGTCGTTGTTCCAGAGTTATTTTCCCAAGTTGGGCGAGTCAGTGGCAAAGGAAAAAGGCGTAAATTATCTCAAGAAAAGTTTAAACACTTGCATACGTATATCCTAACCAATTGTGAAGAAATTACAGAATACGAAATACGAAAGGTAAACAAAAATTCTTTTGTGTCATTTAATGTATAATTGATTATTTTATATGTTATTATTAACTTGTCAACTATTTTGGTTTTCGTACAGGATTTACATGGCATTAATACGCGGGTACTATATGGATAAGACAGAAGACGAGCTTCAAGTCCATAAGGAGGAGGAATTTATGTCTTGGTTGCAATTTTACGTAAGTGTTTAAAAACACTAAATCATTTAATAAATTATTTTGAAATACTAATTTCTCAACTTATTTTTGTAGGTTTCTGAAGGAGTAATAAGCGGACAAACATTTCCCACATGGTTATTGGAATTTGTTAATGGTCCAAACTACATTGCAACTTCTTATCCTAGATACTGCAGTCGTGGATATGGGTTTAGGGTTCATGACGAGAGAAGGACAACGTAAACTTCAGATTCTGGTATTTCAGTGAAATCTGGTAATGATGTTTATTACGGCGTTCTTCAAGAAATATTGGAAGTGCGGTACCCAGGAATGTTAGACTTGAGGTGCATTGTTTTCAAGTGTGATTGGTATGATTCAACACTCGGTCATGGGCTTCATGTAGACCAATTTGGTGTTACGTCTGTTAATTCAAGTCGGAGACTAGAAACATATAACCCATTCATTCTAGGATCACAAGCTGAGCAGGTAGGGTACTAATATTAGTGTAATTAATACTCAATTCCTTATTTAGGTATAATACTTACAACACAAATATGTTTTTTTTAGATGTGCTATATTCGTTACCCTCGAATTACACGGCGGACGGATCCTTGGAGCACAGTTACTAAAGTGACCCCGCGAGGAAGAATTTATGGAGTTGCAGAACATGATCCTTTACAGCCAGCAGAAGTTGTTCCAATGGATCCAGTTGAGCCTTCTTGTGCTCTGGATCTTGTTGTTGATTTCACACAATTTGGTTTAGTTTTTTCCGACTCAGAAGAAGAACAAGGTGAATTTTATGAGGATTCAGACTCAATTCCATCTGAGGGATCATCATCATCATCATCTAATGAAGATTAGTTATAAACGTGGTTTGTATTATTTTTTGGTATTACAGAAAGATGTAAATTTGTTATTTTGTATTTTAATTAATTTTGACATTACGGTGTAAACCATAGGTCCTCGAAGACCGCCGCTGCCGGGCATTTTATAAGCTCAACTTCAGCTTTGTATATTTTAACAAATTTTAATAAAATAAGATTTTGCCAGAAATTAAAAATTCCCTAAACAAACACATTAACAAACCCACACAACTCATTAAACCACTTAAAAATTAAATTTAAAATGACCTGCAAATCCGTCGGAAATCCACCGGATTTTTCGAAAAACCTTAAAAATGGACACGTGTTTTCGAAAAAAAAATGAAAACCGTTGGAAAATCCATCGGAAAATCCGACGGATTTCTGACGGTTTTCGGGGTTATTTTAAATTTAATTTTTATAGACACATGTAACCCTAAAAACGTCGGAAATCCGTCAGTTTTTCCGACGGATTTCTGACGGGTTTGGGGTTTACATGGTCAAATTGTAATTTCTTGTACATCAAGACAATGTTAACAACAAACTTTAACAAAATAAACTAAATTATGTCATATATAACATATAAACCATAGATTTTGTTTTTAGACATGGTTCGATCGAAAGTGTTTCATAGATAAACATATAGTTAACATACAAAATTACCAAATACGAAATAATCATCTAAACTTTTGAAATTTGTCAAATGAAAGATTTCTATAAGTTATTTGTGTTTGCAAACATGAATTTATAATACTATAAACATATGTTTACTGAAACGGTGCGTAAATAACCACTAAAACCACAAACCCGTCGGAAATCTGTTTGAAATTTCCGACGGATTTTTGACGGGTTTGTGGTAACACGTGTCCCTGTTTAAGGATTGACTGGCCAATCAGAGGACATGCATTTTTTTACTATCCATCGGAAATCTGTCAGAAATTTCCGACGGATAATGAAAATGTAACCGCGAAACTCTTTTCGTTTCCCGCGATGCCTAAATTTTTGCGAATCCGTCGGAAATCCGTTGGAAATTTCCGACGGACTTCCGACGGATATGCGAAAATTTAGGTGGTAACCTTTCCGAAACCTTATCGAAAACCTGTATCGTAATATATACAGAATTCATCTTCTTCCTCCTCACTTTCGCAGACACCACTAAAAATTTCTAAAATCGCCTAAACTCTTCCAAGCTTCTGGATTTCCGTCGATATATCATCCAAATGTCTAACAATCCCCCAAACTTGTAAGTTTTGAAGTTTATATTATGGATTGTTAAGTTTTTAGTTAGATTGATTGTTTAGAAAATTAGAATTGTTAGATTTAGGTTTGTAATGTTAGATTTAGGTTTGTAATTGTTAGATTTAGGTTTGTAATTGTTAGATTTAGGTTTGTAATTGTTAGATTTAGGATTGTTATGTTTATTGAAATTATTTGTTTTCTTAATTTATTTATTAATTGAAATATTTATAATTTTTTTCATGCATTAATATTTTCTTAATTTTGGTATGTTATTATAATTTTTAGAAAATGATCATTATTTTTTTTGATAATTTTTAATCATGTTAGTAATTTATAATTATATTCATGAATTATTCATTCTTTAATAAATCAAGGATTTACAAATTTTAAATTGTTTTGGAATTAATACTTATAAATATAAATTAATGTTGATTTTAGTAATTTATAAGTACTTCCATCAATTATACATTATTTTATAAATGTATAATTGTTTTGGAATAATAATGAAAGTAAAATATTTTTTTTAAAATTATTAATTATATTTTTTTATTTTCATTATTATTAATTTTTTCATATAATGTTTGATATATTTTTTTAATTTTTCTAGGGATTACGGTAGGTTTGTCCGTTCAGGACACGGCGGACGTAGTACTCGCCGGGGAGGTACTGCCGCTTCGAGGAGTTCTCCTATACTGGAGACACATATCCCGGAGACACAGATCCCGGAGACAGCGCCTATGCCGACGCCTTCACCTATTGCACCGTCGCAGATGAGCGTCGAGGACTTTGTCGCTCAACCAGGACAAGATAGATTGCCTCGTCTCCATCCGGACTGCGTAGGCAGAGACACATGGTTAGTTTTTGTTAATTTTAAGATTTTTAATATTTATTTACTATTATTACTTTAGTTACAATTCAAATTATTTGCACTAATTTCTTTTGTAGGTTTGGAGATTCCGGAAATGGGATTTCCAAGTCCATTAACCGGATGCTCAATGGAATGCTTCGTCATCCGTACCCGACTTACAACCAAATGCCGATGGCGGATCAGGAATTGTGGTTTCGCCAATTTGCGGTAAGTACTTCATATTTTAAACTTTTTTACTTTTATTTAATATAGTTTATTTTATTTGAATTTTTGATCTGCAGCAAGAATTTACTTGGGACAGCCACATGACCGCCTCGGTTAGACGATGCTTCGATAAAAAAACAGCGAGAATGTATTCGTGGAAGCTGAACGAGTGGAAGGAGAAGTGGCACAAGAATGATGTCCCAAGGGAGCTGCTTTCCAACCCGGGCCTATGGAGTGGGTTATGCACTTATTGGAGTGAAAAACCGACCAAGACAAGCTCCACAACTCATTCTGCGTGCCAAAACAGCGATCGCAAAGGAAAAGGCAAGGCGACGCACAATCTAGGAGCGGTTAGTTTGGTCACACGGGCCAAACAACTGGTAAGTTTTTTATTTAATTAAAATTTTGTTATTTAAGTTTTATAATTTTATGGTTTACAAAATTTTCATTTTTGTAGTTTCGGCAAGACGGTGTCCCACCTTCCGCTATCACATTGCTCAAGGATGCGCATACCAGCAGGAAAAACCATGAAATTCAAGATCCGCTGGCTCGGGAGATCATTGACAATTATGAGAAGATGAAGGAAGACTTCCTCCTTTCTCAGCCAATCATCGAAGGAACGCCTCCAATGACTGATCTTCCAATCGAGAAGATTAACGAATTCGTCTACGAGGTAAGTAAAATATATATTTATATCGTTTTTTTGTAATTTCTTATTTTTAACAAAATTTTTGTTTCTTACCGCAGTGTATTCCGAAGACAAAAGGTCGTGTATTTGGTCTTCCGGATGACGATTCTTTTTCTGCAACTTCGCGTTTCTACGGCGGTTCTCCAGATATTAGCACACAGCTCGCACAACGAGACGCTGAGATGGAAGCCATGAAGACGCAGCTGCAACAGCTCGCAGAAGAACAAGAAGCGAATCGCCTCCAACGAGAAGCGGATCGCCTCCAACGAGAAGCGGATCGCCTCCAACAAGAAGCGGAACGCGAGAGATCCCACAAATTGGAGGCGGATAACCGGCTATTGCAGCAACAAATCACGGAATTCTTATCCCGCTTTCCGCCCTGGTAGTTTTAATTTTTTTCCTTTTTTATTTGAATTATTTTAGAAATATTGAATTTCATTTTGAATTATTGCATTATTATATTCTTATTTCTTTAATTTTAATTTATATTAGATTTTAATTATTAAATTTATATTAGAAAACAAATTTTAAAAATTAATAAATTTATTTTTAAATATTCGATTTTATAAGTAAAAATTTTTAAATAATTCCGTCGGAAATCCGTCGGTTTATATCCATCGTAAATCCGTCGGTATTTAAATATAAGAAATTCATCGGAAATCCGTCGGTTTTAAATCTGTCGGTATGCCGTCGGTTTATAAGAATCAGAAATTCGTCGGTGTTCCGTCGGTTTTTAACCGACGGCATACCGACGACTTTAAAACCGACGGATTTCTGATTTCTGTATTCCATCGGAAATCCGTCGGAATTTCCGACGGATTTCCGATGATATTTTTATTTCCGACGAGATAGAAGCGACGGCAAAAACCGACGGATATCCGATGGATTTTGCTGAATCCGACGGATATCCGACGGATTTTGCTGAATCCGACGGATTTCTGACGGAATTTGCCGTCAGTTTCGCGGTAGATTTCTTGTAATATCAGAACTTTGAATGAACCACTCTAGATGAATCCCATGCCACATCCCTAATGCCCAACTCTCGTTTGCTAAGGATAATAAGCTTATCAATTGTTGATTCTAGCAACCTCACTATCACATTCAGCGATAGGCTAACCTAAATATCTGATGTTAGGTGATCAAGCTAACATAAACTTAGAGAACACAAAAGATGAAAAACACTAAATTTAAACCCCCCTAATCTAACAACCTAAACTTAATTGATCATCGAATCCCTTTGAACAAACTCCTTAATCCAACATATGGATTACTCAGGATGAAATCATTAAAAACAAATTTAAAGATTGCATAAATATCAAAATAGCTATAAAAGGATTTGGAAAGCATTTCTATAAGAGTAAAAGATTTCTTCTCCCAAAGCTATGAAATTAGATAGTAAAAACTGTAAAAAGACAAGGTACAAGTTGGAACTGCTCTGCGACAAGGAACCCTTAGTCCTAAAGTTGTTTGGATTTGGAAAATTGTTTGGATTGGTTTGTCTAGATCAAAGGATCAGAGATATTGTTAATGCTCTAAGCTCAATCACACATTTTGTTATGGCACCAAGCTCTGGATGTCTACAAATCCACTTTCTCGACACAAAACACATGGAACCGAACCCGTATCAAGAAGGCAAAGGTATTTTGGGCTCGTACTGTGTGGTTTTCACAAGCGATACCAAGATACTCTGTCATTGTTTGGCTCGCCGTAAGAGACAGGTTGGCAACCGGAGCTAGAACCTTAGATGGGGCAAAAATCAGAGTTGTGTTTTCGATCGATTTGTGCAATAATAGAAATACAAATTCTCAACAATTAAACACATATTTCTTGTTTTGTTTACTTAACTTCGGTTTACTCTGTATTTATGTAATTACACACTCTATTATAATAGATCCCGGTTCTTTTGGGTTTGGGGTAATCAAACAAATTTACCGTCTCTTAACTCGATTTGCTTTGTTTCATCCTTCACTTTTCTGTGCCGACTCTCATCTACCATTTAAACTTAAATTGTTTTTGGGCAAAGAAAAAGTCTGGATAAATTTACCTTTTTATTTTTCGAAGCTATAAAATTTCGTGAAAATGATACAGTATCTTGAACAAATCATTTATGAAAGAAGCGATACTATATGATATGTGATATTGGAAGACATCTAAAAATTATGATATAATTAACTCATCTTGAAAAGAAAGAGGAAGAGAGAAGAGTAGAAACTATGAATTTTGTATTTTTACAAACTATATCAATAACTAAAAAACTACAACAACAAAAGAGAAAAGAAAAAAAGCTTTGATCGATCCAAAACTCAAACAGTTGTTACCTTCAGCTGATGAGCTCCATTGGGTTGAATCTGCAAACTCCGAAGTTGGCAGCCACCTCCACCAGATCTCCTCTTCCAAAGATTCTCCGACGTTTTATCACCGGCGCCGCCGTCATACTTCTTCTTAACCACCGGCAAAGGTGGGTCCAATTCAGCAACGTTAATGACATCAATCTTTTTGTTATCAAACTCCTCCTTTCTGATTCTTCCTCGACTAGTCCTAGTGGTAGTTGTAGTAGGAGCGGAGAAAGTGAGATTCTTGCCGGAGAAGAGACGTTTGAGCTTGAAGTAATGGTGGTGAGCGGCGGGGGTGATAGAAGTGGAGGTGGAGGAGGGAAAGCCACCGATCTTGTTGCTGCGTTTGACTTGACCAATGCAGCTTATTTTGGGAGATAAAGGATCGGTTTGATGGTCTTCTTGATGTAATTTAGCCGGGACTGTCACGTTCTTGATGGAAGGTCTTGAACATAACATTGGTAAGAAAGTGGGTCTTTGGAACTGAACATTGTTCTGTCTCGTCTCCATCATCTTGATCCAATTGATCTTCTTCTTGAATACTCCTAAGAGACAAAAGAGATGAAGCTTGTTTCTTTATGATCACCTTCACATTAATGGACTTAGTTTCTCATGTGTGAAAGAGAGAAAGAGAAATAGGAAAATTTGGGTGTGTGGTAGTTGGAGAGTTAACAAAAGCTTTGATGGTTAAAATAAGGAGATGGTGAGGCTTTGGTCAAAGTGGCTTTATCATTAGAGTAGACATTCATTATTTTGGGTTTCACATTAACAATCAATTCTAGATTTCTTTCCAGAAAATTGGCTTCTTCCTAAATTGGTAAAATTATCTTTATTCTCTACTATATATTATTTCATAAGGAATATCTGCTTTTTAAATAATTGAGATTTGTCTTGTAGGTAGGAAATGAAATAATTGAGAATATTTCAATTTTATAAACAGTTATATGTAAGAAAAAAGTTCATATCAAACGCATACTCTTACTAAAATATAATATGTACATTGTTATTTAGGTTTTATGTAACATTTTTTTTTTGAATAATATGTAAAATTATATTCAAAAGAAACAACGTTTTTACATCAAGTGCAACTGTCTATAGATTTATCTTTTTAGCTGGAGGAATTGAAAATAAATCTGAACTCTAATTTTCTGAAGTCGATAGGTGATTACATTGTTATTACATTGTTATTTAGGTTTTATGTAACATTAACTAAATTGTTTAAAGTTTTCAATGTTGTTTATTTCTCCACTTTAATATAATTACTTTGTTATAAGATTTTGTATATTATTATTACCCATTCATTTCAATTTATTACATTTTCATTTAATCGAAACCTTAATTTTGTTGATTAAGAAAGAATAAAATGTATATTAGTTTATATTTACTATTTTCTGTAAGATGTAAGTATATAGTTTAAGTACTATTTATCATGTCACCATTGATGACAAAAGTATGTGAAAGATGTAAACATCAGCTTCAAACTTTGCACGAGGAAATGGGACAACGCTTAAATTGACCTCTAATTTAACATTACATTCAAATCGACACTCTACTGACTTACCAACACATTTCATACAGTTTTATTCATTATGCGAGATTTAAATTATAGATATGACCATCCAAGTTTTTAAAAGTTGGTCTTATAAACAAAAAAAAACAAACAGTATTCTAAATCTGAATATACCAGTTTAGTCAGACCCATAAACTCACAACCTAAAATAAAACCCAAATCTTTTTATAACTTTATAACTCAGGTAATTTTGACGCACCTAAACAAGAAAAAGCCAATGATTTACTGATTTAGCAAAAATCCATGACACAGCCAGTTGAGGATCAAATCATAAATCCTACTATTTATAACTAAACAAAAAAATATCAATTTTTTCATCTATCTATATTTTTCTTTCTATATGACTTTGCGATCAATATATTTATTTCTTTAATTTCAAGTTTAGTTTCAAGCTAGTGTTTCACTAAATTCAAAATTTTATCTTCTAAGTTGTAATATGGATATTATTTTTGTATGTGTGTCAATATTATATAAATGTATATAAGTTAAAATTAATAATTTGAAATCTAATTTATTTGATTATTTCAATTATGTGTTTTTTTGGTAGAAACCCATTTTACAACTTTAAAAAAAAAAACCCCATCATTTAAAACAAAAAAGATGTAAAGTGGATATTAATTTTTATGTGAGTCAATCTTTTATATATTAGTATATTTGATCTTTAGTTTTATATTGAAAAAATGTTGGAGTTTGAATAGGGAATAATTAATATATAATATGAATATAAAACTTCTATATTAATTATGACCTATTCACATTTGAAGTGGTGAATTTTAAGTGATTTAAAGGTGTTTAAGATGAATTTCTTAGTTAAAATTTTAAATTTCAAATTCACTTAAAATTATTAGAAAATTTTCTCTGAAATTATTAGAAGTTTTCTCTCTGAAATTTTAAATTTTAAATTCACTTAAAATTTTTAAAATAATTTCTAATAATTTTAAAATTTAACTAATTATTCACTACTTAAAATTTTAAATTCACATAAAATATACATTTATAAATTACTAATCCAATTACACTTAATTTTAAAATATTTTTAAAATATATGTTCAAATAACATAAAATTTTATTACTTTAATATTGATTACATCCCTATAAAAGAATTAGCATGAGCATACTCTACGAAGGTTAATTGTAATTGGTTCTTTTGACTCGCACTTAACCCTCGCATTAATAGAAACCCATCATTTTGATACCTATATTTACTGAGCCTGCAAAAAAAAACATATTAAATTGATATATCATTAAGATTTTAGATTGTAAAAAGAAGACCTAACAATAATGCTTCCAAAACTTATAGTTCTACTTCTATCTTTTCCCAAGAAAGGTCCAAATTTGATGGTAAAAATCTAATGAATTATGTACTACGTCTACTGTCTTTGTCCCCTTCTTCCTCCACACTTCACTCTACTTTTCCATTTTTAAATCACTGATGTATTATTTGGATCTCTCGGAAATTATTGTTTATGATAGCCGCTTAACGACGTTAATCTAGTTCACGTTTATTCAAAATTTATAAGTCTATATGTTTTTTTGGAAACAGTAAATAATTTTACTACTCAAAATTTACTATCACAACATTACAACTTAACGTTATTATGATCGTTAAAAACAATCCATGAATTTATTTTTATTTTTTGATAACCAACAGTCAATGAAATTATTAATCCAACGAACCATGAAATTAATGTGTCCTCTCTATTTTTGTGATTAGTAAAATTTCTTTTGTGTATGATATTTAAAAGAATGAATCGACATTTTTTCTCTTTTTACCAAGGAAAAATAGTAAATCAAAATATTTATCTTAAACAAAATCATTTATCGATATAACTATAATAATTTCATGGTTTGTTGGATTAATAATTTCATGAAGGGTGCCTAAACTTTTGAGTGTGGATAGTACTTTACAGTTTATATATTTTCATAAATTATTTATTTATTTTCTCAAACTTTCACGTTTGGTTTTTGATATAGGATTCACAATTGCCAAATGTCCCTTTTTGGTAAATATTTGGACTGACCATAGAATCATAGATGTGGAGTATTTATAATTACGTTATTAAATATAATTTTATTGATAGTAGTTTACCAAAAAAAAATTATTGATAATAACAATGTACTTTCGTAGTTTGTCCCAATATCACATTTTTGTAATCCCTTATATTCAAATCCGCATATTGTATGTTGTTAACAGAAAAATATTTTTTTTTCTATTCAAATCCGTATATTACATCAATTTTTCAAGCTTATTACATGTTAAATAATCATAATCAGTTGGAAAATTTTCAAAAATGGAACAAGTCTAAACATATTCCAACCCACAAAAGAGCTCGGGTAGTTTGAATACTTTAAAAAGTTTTTTTTTTTTTTTGGATAAAGACTACTTTTTAAAGTTTGTTACGAAGTAATAATTGCATCAATTTTGTTTTAGTTTACAATTCAGAAGGTCAAATGCATAATTCTGAAGTTGTAAACAGAAGCATAATTATGAGATTTTGTTTCTTACGTTAAGTCTAACATGTTAAATCTAACATCTCATCAGTGTTTTTTTTTTCTTTTCTTCTGTCGTCCTCATCAATGTTCAAGAGACGTACACATTGTAGTATAATAATATAAATTCTAACAGAAAATAAATAGGAGGCATATGGTCATCACTTAGGAGTTAGGACTTAGGAGAGACAACATCACGTTATAAACAAATTATAATTAATACTCGCTGGATCTCTGTTGCCCGGTAAAAGATTTTTGGACTATATTACAAATTAATGATAAAATAACATACTACTCCGGGCACAACTAATCTGACACCAAAACAATGATTTGCAGAAATTAAAAACTAAGATATTAGAAGGAGATTAAAATTTTATTACCATACCAAAAATTGTTTGGTTTTCTTGTTCTACCATCTTATTAATTAAATTTAGTTTATCATCTATGTTTGGTAAAGAGAGACCCACATGAGAAACAAAGTGAATAAATGACAGGTCTATAAAGTTGGAAAAAGAAAAAGTAAGAAAGCGAAGAAGGTTAGTGAAACAAATACAATTACTCAATTAGATAATGAATATAAAATTGCTAAAATAAATATAGAAAATGGGGAGATGTACACAACTCACCCGACCGCACTGCATGTGCTTGGCACGTGAAAAGTACGTCACTCGATATTTTCACTTTCTCGACGTAGTTTCCTACATAACACACGATTGAGACTAAGACATAGGCCGTGCAATGGACTTTTTGGGATAATGGAAGAGAAGAGGAGTACCGAGATAGAAAGGACAACGACAAGAGTCCAAGAAAAACAAAGGCCACCACTGTTTGGACAATAAGTCTCAGGTCCTGTAAGGAGTCTATGTATGACTTGTCACCGAAGCAAAAGACCCATCACGGCTTTGCTGTTCTCAACTCTCACTCAATATTATAGCAAAAATAATTTGCAAAAAAGAGAAGGATTCAAATCAGCAATGAACTGAATACTAACAAACCATCTTAGCTGTCAAGACTGTTCCATGACCCCTTCGTGCGTCCATTAAACTATTCAATTTTATTCTATGAAGACTATGTTGATGGTGAACCAACTAAAACACAAAACAATGCACGAGCTGTTGGGCCCAAAACAAAAGAAATTGGTATGTAAAGTTAGCAAAGACAGATGTTTCACAAACTCTCGGAGGATCACAACACATCACATATATGCACTGGAAAATTAGATTTGCAACCCTTGAATTTAGATCTTTAGGCATGTCTAAGGTAAACCACTACAAGAAATCTACCGCAAAACCGACGGATTTTCCGACGGAAACTAATTCCGTCGGAAATTTCCGACGGCTTACCGACGGATTCCCGAGATTTGAAAAAACTCGGAATCCGTCAGAAATTCCGTTGGAAATCCGAGCCGTTATATTCCGACGAATTTCTGACGGAATTTCCGACGGAAATTTAGATTCCGACGGATATCCATGCCGTTTTATTCCGACGGAAATCCGACGGATATCCATGCCGTTATATTCCGACGGATTTCCGACGGCTTATGGAAAAAAGTCGGATAATATGAACGTTAATGTATCCGTTGAATTTACCGTTGTAAGCCGACGGATTTCCGACGGAAATCCGACGGAAACGAGTTTATATATATGTTTCTCCCATTCTCCATCCCATTACACAACAATCTTAATTTCATATCTCTCTCTCATTTCTTGTTTACTTAATACGAATTCTATAAAAAAAGTGAAAAATATGTCTAGATATTTTCGATCATGGATGGACGAACCATTAATGGATCCGGAGACGAACAACTTGAACGAAGAGTATGCACGAGGCATATACGAGTTCATGGAAGTGGCGGGAAAGCAACCGCGTGTTAAAAAATCAGGTAAGATAAAATGTCCATGTTCAATTTGTAGGAATTCTCGTAATATTACGATAGAGATAGTTTGGCATCATTTGTATAGTAATGGGTTTACGCCGGGTTATAGGATATGGTATTTACATGGAGAAACAAATGTTGAGTATGGTAGTACTAGTGAACCAACTGTCTCAGATTGTTTAGGAGGTAGCACGGAAGTAGATGTAGGTGTAGGGAGCGTGCAGATGGTGAATGATGCGTTTAGAGAGAATGTCGAGTTTAGCGGTGAAGAAAGATATAGGTTCGAAGAACCTAATGTAGAAGCAAGAAGATTTTTTGATATGTTAGATGCTGCAAAGCAGCCACTATATAAAGGGTGTAAAGAAGGTCATTCGCCTTTATCAGCTGCAAGTAGATTGATGACGATTAAGACGGATTACAATTTGGCAGAGGAGTGCGTTGATGCGATAACAGATTGGGCGAAAAAATATGCCAGAAGATAATCTTTTACCCGGATCATACTACGAGGTACAAAAACTTGTATCTGGTCTTGGGTTACCGTATAAGGTAATAGATGTGTGCATCGACAACTGTATGCTATATTGGAAAGAAGATGAAAACCGCGAAATATGTAGATTTTGTCGTAAACCACGGTATCAGGAAAGTAGTGGCAAAATTCAAATTCCATATAAACGTATGTGGTATTTACCAATAACAGAGAGGTTGAAGAGGTTATATACTTCTCAGCGCACAGCAGAGCCAATGAGATGGCATGCAGAACATCGTCAAGATGGAGATATTACACATCCTTCAGACGCAGAAGCTTGGAAACATTTTCAATCATTGTATCTAGAGTTTGCGTATGAGCGAAGGAATGTGTACCTCGGGTTATGTACAGATGGTTTTAACCCATTTGGGAAGGAAGTATTCGTTATGGCCCGTAATTGTAACCCCTTACAATTTGCCTCCATCTCTGTGCATGCATAGAAAATTTTTATATCTATCGATTCTTGTTCCCGGCCCAGAGCATCCGAAGAGATCACTTGATATATTCCTCCAGCCATTGATCTATGAGTTACAAATGCTATGGGAGCATGGTGTGGAAGCGTACGATGTTTCGACCCAGCAAAACTTTAAGATGCGTGCGGTGCTTATGTGGACCATAAGCGATTTCCCAGCATATGGTATGTTATCTGGATGGACAACACATGGGAGATTATCGTGTCCGTATTGCCAAGACAACACAGATGCATTCCAACTAAAGCACGGTAGAAAAAGTTGTTGGTTTGATTGTCATAGGAGATTTTTACCGAGTGATCATCCAGATCGCCGTTCAAAAACAATGTTTACGAAGGGTAGGCAAGTTTTGATGGTCCACCGCCCTGAGATAGACGGTGAAACTTTATTGGAGCAGTTGAGAGATTTTGGTGCTGAGACGACTCCTTATTGTGGGGGTAATGGACATGAACCTATTTATGGTGTCGGTGAATTTCATAGCTGGCACAAGAATAGCATATTTTGGGATTTGCCTTCTTTGGAAGAACCATTTATTGCGGCATAATCTTGATGTGATGCACGTTGAGAAGAACTTCTTTGAGAACATCATGAACACAGTCTTAAACGGCCAAGGGAAGACGAAAGACAATATGAAATCTTGATTAGACTTGCCAGCATATTGCGATCGAGGTTTTCTTGAAGTGCTCCCAAATGGTCAATGTCCATTTCCATTATACCGGTTAGAAGTAGCAAAGAAAACATAATTTTTGATTGGATTCACGACGATGTTAAATTCATCGATGGATACGCATCTAATCTGTGAATCGCATCGATTATGGAGAAAGAAAGTTTACTGGAATGAAGAGTCATGATTGTCACGTTGTGATGCAGAGGCTTCTTCCATTTGATTTTGCTCATCTTCTCCATAAAGACGTCCACCAAGCAATTGCAGGAGTAGGTGCTTTCTTTCGCGATTTATGCACAAGAACACTTACTGTTGAGGGAATCCAAAATTTACAGGCCAATATCCCGGTGATCCTTTGTAATTTGGGGAAGATATTTCCACCATCTTTCTTTGATGTGATGGAACATCTTCCGATCCATCTCCCACGAGAAGCTGAACTAGGAGGCCCGGTTCAATACCGTTGGATGTATCCATTTGAGCGGTATATGTTTCATCTGAAGAAAAAGGTTAAGAATTTGAGTAGAGTAGAGGGATCTATTATCGCCTGAGCATCAACGAAGAGGCCTCACAGTTTGCTGAATATTACTTCCCGTCGAAGTTCGTGACGAAGAGTAGACGTCCTAGTCGCCATGATGATCGTGGTGAGAGAGCGATTTACCCCGTCGTTGTTCCAGAGTTATTTTCCCAAGTTGGGCGAGTCAGTGGCAAAGGAAAAAGGCTTAAATTATCTCAAGAGGAGTTTAAACACTTGCATACGTATATCCTAACCAATTGTGAAGAAATTACGGAATACGAAAGGTAAACAAAAATTCTTTTGTGTCATTTAATGTATAATTGATTATTTGATATGTTATTATTAACTTGTCAACTATTTTGGTTTTCGTACAGGATTTACATGGCATTAATACGCGGGTACTATATGGATAAGACAGAAGACGAGCTTCAAGTCCATAAGGAGGAGGAATTTATGCCTTGGTTGCAATTTTACGTAAGTGTTTAAAAACACTAAATCATTTAATAAATTATTTTGAAATACTAATTTGTCAACTTATTTTTGTAGGTTTCTGAAGGAGTAATAAGCGGACAAACATTTCCCACATGGTTATTGGAATTTGTTAATGGTCCAAACTACATTGCAACTTCTTATCCTAGATACTGCAGTCGTGGATATGGGTTTAGGGTTCATGACGAGAGAAGGACAACGCAAACTTCAGATTCTGGTATTTCAGTGAAATCTGGTAATGATGTTTACTACGGCGTTCTTCAGGAAATATTGGAAGTGCGGTACCCAGGAATGTTAGACTTGAGGTGCATTGTTTTCAAGTGTGATTGGTATGATTCAACACTCGGTCATGGGCTTCATGTAGACCAATTTGGTGTTACGTCTGTTAATTCAAGTCGGAGACTAGAAACATATGACCCATTCATTCTAGGATCACAAGCTGAGCAGGTAGGGTACTAATATTAGTGTAATTAATACTCAATTCCTTATTTAGGTATAATACTTACAACACAAATATGTTTTTTTTAGGTGTGCTATATTCGTTACCCTCGAATTACACGGCGGATGGATCCTTGGAGCACAGTTACTAAAGTGACCCCACGAGGAAGAATTTATGGAGTTGCAGAACACGATCCTTTACAGCCAGCAGAAGTTGTTCCAATGGATCCAGTTGAGCTTTCTTGTGCTTTGGATCTTGTTGTTGATTTCACACAATTTGGTTTAGTTTTTTCCGACTCAGAAGAAGAACAAGGTGAATTTTATGAGGATTCAGACTCAATTCCATATGAGGGATCATCATCATCATCTAATGAAGATTAGTTATACACGTGGTTTGTATTATTTTTTGGTATTACAAAAAGATGTAAATTTGTTATTTTGTATTTTAATTAATTTTGACATTACGGTGTAAACCATAGGTCCTCGAAGACCACAGCTGCCGAGCATTTTATAAGCTCAACTTCAGCTTTGTATATTTTAACAAATTTTAATAAAATAAGATTTTGCCTGAAATTAAAAATTCCCAAAAAAAACACATTAACAAACCCACACAACTCATTAAACAACTTAAAAATTAAATTTAAAATGACCCGCAAATCAGTCGGAAATCCGTCGGATTTTCCGACGGTAATAAAATTTAAAACCTTAAAAACGGACACGTGTTTTTGTAAAAAAAAAATACCCGTCGGAAATCCGTCGGATTTTCCGACGGATATCCGATGGTTTTTGGGGTTATTTTAAATTTAATTTTTATAGACACGTGTTACCCTAAAACCGTCGGAAATCCATCGGTTTTTCCGACGGATTTCTGACGGGTTTGGGGTTTACATGGTCAAATTGTAATTTCTTGTACATCAAGACAATGTTAACAACACACTTTGACAAAATAAACTAAATTATGTGATATATAACATATTTTGAAAAGATTTTGTTTTTAGACATGGTTCGATCGAAAGTGTTTCATAGATAAACATTTAGTTAACGTACCAGTTTACCAAATACGAAATAATCATCTTAGCTTTTGAAATTTGTCAAATGAAAGATTTCTATAAGTTATTTGTGTTTGCAAACATGAATTTATAATACTATAAACATATGTTTACTGAAACGGTGCGTAAATAACCACTAAAACCACAAACCCATCGGAAATCCGTCTGAAATTTCCGACTGATTTCCGACGGGTTTGTGGTAACACGTGTCCCCGTTTAAGGATTGACTGGCCAATCAGAGGACATGCATATTTTTACTATCCGTCGGAAATCCATCGGAAATTTCCGACGGATTTCCGATGGATACGCGAAAATTTAGGCGCTAACCTTTCCGAAACCTTATCGAAAACGTGTCTAATTTAATTTTTTTAAAACTGACGGATTTATGACGGATATATCCATCGAAAATATCGTAATATATACAGACTTCGTCTTCTTCCTCCTCACTTTCGCAGACAATCAAAAAAATTTCTAAAATCGCCAAAACTCTTCCAAGCTTCCGAATTTCTGTCGATATATCATCCAAATGTCTAACAATCCCCCACACTTGTAAGTTTTGAAGTTTATATTATGGATTGTTAAGTTTTTAGTTAGATTGATTGTTTAGAAAATTAGAATTGTTAGATTTAGGTTTGTAATGTTAGATTTAGGTTTGTAATTGTTAGATTTAGGTTTGTAATTGTTAGATTTAGGTTTGTAATTGTTAGATTTAGGATTTTTATGTTTATTGAAATTATTTGTTTTCTTAATTTATTTATTAATTGAAATATTTATAATTTTTTTCATGCATTAATATTTTCTTAATTTTGGTATGTTATTATAATTTTTAGAAAATGATCATTATTTTTTTTGATAATTTTTAATCATGTTAGTAATTTATAATTATATTCATGAATTATTCATTCTTTTATAAATCAAGGATTTACAAATTTTAAATTGTTTTGGAATTAATACTTATAAATATAAATTAATGTTGATTTTAGTAATTTATAAGTACTTCCATCAATTATACATTATTTTATAAATGTATAATTGTTTTGGAATAATAATGAATGTAAAATATATTTTTTAAATTATTTATTGTATTTTTTTTATTTTCATTATTATTAATTTTTTCATATATTGTTTGATATTAATAATAATTTTTCTAGGGATTACGGTAGGTTTGTCCGTTCAGGACACGGCGGACGTACTAGTCGCCAGGGAGGTACTGCCGCTTCGAGGAGTTCTCCTATACCGGAGACACATATCTCGGAGACACAGATCCCGGAGACAGCGCCTATGCCGACGCCTTCACCTACTGCACCGTCGCAGATGAGCGTCGAGGACTTTGTCGCTCAACCAGGACGAGATAGATTGCCTCATCTCCATCCGGAATGCGTAGGCAGAGACACATGGTTAGTTTTTGTTAATTTTAAGATTTTTAATATTTATTTATTATTATTACTTTAGTTACAATTCAAATTATTTGCACTAATTTCTTTTGTAGGTTTGGAGATTCCGGAAATGGGATTTTCAAGTCCATTAACCGGATGCTCAATGGAATGCTTCGTCATCCGTACCCGACTTACAACCAAATGACGATGGCGGATCAGGAATTGTGGTTTCGCCAATTTGCGGTAAGTACTTCATATTTTAAATTTTTTTACTTTTATTTAATATAGTTTATTTTATTTTAATTTTTGATTTGCAGCAAAAATTTATTTGGGACAGCCACATGACCGCCTCGGTTAGACGATGCTTCGATAAAAAAGCAGCGATAATGTATTCGTGGAAGCTGAACGAGTGGAAGGAGAAGTGGCACAAGAATGATGTCCCAAGGGAGCTGCTTTCCAACCTGGGCCTATGGAGCGGGTTATGCACTTATTGGAGTGAAGAACCGACCAAGACAAGCTCCACAACTCATTTTGCGTGCCGAAACAGCGATCGCAAAGGAAAAGGCAAGGCGACGCACAATCTAGGAGCAGTTAGTTTGGTCACACGGGCCAAACAACTGGTAAGTTTTTTATTTAATTAAAATTTTGTTATTTAAGTTTTATAATTTTATAGTTTACTAAATTTTCATTTTTGTAGTTTCGGCAAGACGGTGTCCCACCTTCCGCTATCACATTGCTCAAGGCTGCGCATACCAGCAGGAAAAACCATGAAATCCAAGATCCGCTGGCTCGGGAGATCATTGACAATTATGAGAAGATGAAGGAAGACTTCCTCCTTTCTCAGCCAATCATAGAAGGAACGCCTTCAATGACCGATCTTCCAATCGAGAAGATTAACGAATTCGTCTACGAGGTAAGTAAAATATATATTTATATCGTTTTTTTGTAATTTCTAATTTTTTACAAAATTTTCGTTTCTTACTGCAGTGTACTTCGAAGACAAAAGGTCGTGTATTTGGTCTTCCGGACAACGACTCTTTTTCTGCAACTTCGCGTTTCTACGGCGGTTCTCTAGATATTAGCGCACAGCTCGCACAACGAGACGCTGAGATGGAAGCCATGAAGACGCAGCTGCAACAGCTCGCAGAAGAACAAGAAGCGAATCACCTCCAACGAGAAGCGGATCACCTCCAACGAGAAGCGGATCGCCTCCAACAAGAAGCGGAACACGAGAGATCCCGCAAATTGGAGGTGGATAACCGGGTATTGCAGCAACAAATGGCAGAATTCTTATCCCGCTTCCCGCCCTCGTAGTTTTAGTTTTTTTCCTTTTTTATTTGAATTATTTTAGAAATATTGAATTTCATTTTGAATTATAACATTATTATTATTTCTTTAATTTTAATTTATATTAGATTTTAATTATTTAATTTATATTATAAAACAAATTTTACAAATTAATAAATTTATTTTTAAATATTCGATTTTATAATTAAAATATTTTCAATAATTCCGTTGGAAATCCGTCGGTTTGTATCCGTCAGATATCCGTCGGTAATTAAATATCAGAAAGCCGTCAGAAATCCATCGGTTATAGATCCGTCGGTATACCGTCGATTATAGATCCGTCGGTATGCCATCGGTTATAGATCCGTCAGAAATCTGTCGGTAGTTAAATATCATAAATCCATCAGAAATCCGTCGGTTATAGATCCGTCGGTATTCCGTCGGTTATAGATCCGTTGGAAATCCGTCGGTTTGTAAGAATCAGAACTCCGTCGGTGTTCCGTCGGTTAAAAACCGACGGAACACCAACGCCTTTAAAACCGACGGATTTCCGACGGATTTCTGATTTCTGTAGTCCGTCAGAAATCCGTCGGAAATTCTGATGGATTTCCGATGATATTTTTATTTCCGACGAGATAGAAGCGATGGAAAAAACTGACGGATAATCCGACGGAAAAAACCGACGGATAATCCGACGGAAAAAACCGACGGATATCCGACGGATTTTGCCGAAACCGATGGATTTCTGACGAAATTTGCCGTCAGTTACGCGGTAGATTTCTTGTAGTGAACTACCTTGATAGAATTTATCATAATTGTTAAATCACATTTTTTGTGTCAATTATTAATAAATAATAAAATACATCGATTATTTAATTGACGTAAATAAATATTGGTGAATCAATATTTTGAAAGTGATGCAAACTGCATTAGGTTTAAAAAACCGTTGTCAAACAAACAATTGTAAAATTATATATTTTGTATCAATTATTAATAAGTAATTTAAACTAGTATCATTTATTTTTATGATACCATTTTTTTTTTTGAATACCAGGAGGTTCTGGGCCGAAGCCCATAATCCCCCCAGGCCCGAAACCACATCATGTAATATTAGTTTCGTCCCAAGCGTCACTCGAACCGGCGACCTCTAAGCTTCGCCTAGGATCTATACCAGTTGAGCTAACAACACTTGGTTTTTATGATACCATTTAATTGATGCAACTTAACCTTTTTTTGTAGTGATAGACCAATGGTCTCGAATTCGATGGTGACTCCCACATATTCAGTATAGAACCCACCATGTTATCGAGATCGCTATCTTCTCTCTAACAAGAGAACTCACCGGCAGCTTTACCAAATTCACCCTTACACGAGTTCCTAGAGGAGAAAATGCAATTATGGATACCCTGGGAGTGCTTGCTTCCACTTCCGATCCAGATCTTCGGTGAGTGATTCCAGTCAAATGCTTCTCGCAGTGGAGTATTCAAAATGTAATAGTGGTAACCAGATCTGGCACTCGATATTCTCCCAAGCCAATTAGTCCGAAACAACCTGCCTCGACGAAACTGATGACATTATTCCGGTTACTTCTTCTTCATCACCCGACCCTTAAACTGATGATCCAGTGACATTCTCATCTATTCACAATGACGATTGGGGGGGGGGAGGGGTGTTAGATTGGCGGGACCGGTAAAGGAGTACATCCCCACCAGAGAGCTCCCATATAACAAATAGAAAGCTCGTAAATTAAAAATCGTTAGTGCAAGATTGTGTATGATTTATGACTCAATATACAAGTGCAGTGTATCGGGACCATACTTAGTTTGTATCTCTACAGAGATGAAGCATACACGCTGATGAGAGAGGTGCACAAAATTGGTTTGAAGGATTATGCAAAATGTGAAAAATAAGACTGAGTAAGTTGACCCCAAAGTTTCTCCAGGGTAATGGTCAGGCTGAAGCTGCCAACAAGTCGATCTTGTATAATCTGAACAAAAAGTTTTCCACTTACAAAGGCGGTTGGTACGAAAAACTACAAGGAGTTTTATGGGCATGCCGCACAACGCTGCAAATATCTACTAATAAAACTCCATTCTCTCTGGTGTATGGAATGAAAGCTATAATCCCAGCTGAAGCCGTTGTCCCATGTTCAGAGATGAGCCAATCCCAAACAGGAGGCAATAAACAATGAGCTACTTTAGGATTCTCTGGATTTAATTGAAGAACAACGAGATCATATGTTTTATCATAATTCAAAATTTTCAACAAGCCAACAACTTGGTATTACAACTCAAAGGTCAGAACCCAAATTTTTAACGCTGGCAATCAAGTGTTTTGTCGCATATTAGAAAATACGTCGGAATACCAAGCTGAAAAACTTAGAGAGTCAAATAGGAAGGACCATATCATGTAATCCAAATCATACATAATTGAGTCAATCGTCTCCAGGCCTTGAACAAGAAAGTAGTGCAAAGATCTTGAAATTCCAGGAACCTTAAGAAGTTTTAAGTTTCATTTTTCAATGTAAAACGAATTCAGTTAAGGCTTGATCCCCTTAGTGGGTACGTAGGAAACCTGAGTCTCTGATCCAGCTGCACTTTATAAAGATTTATTTGTGAAAGAAAAAAGGTAATTTATTTTTCTTCGCAACCAACTTATAACGAGATTGTTAAGGTTTGAACCTCAAAGACTCAAGTTTTCTCAATCTTTGACCACACGAAATAAAACCTCAGCTTTTAGAACAGAACTTGAAGAATGCAAATGAAATAAAAACTGAACGTGATGCAGAGATGAGAATGATGCAGAGCATAAAAAAAAAGGGAGACACAGAATTAACGAGTTCAGCTAACCGGTGTGGTTAAACCTACATCTCGCCGGGAAGCTTCCTGGAAATCCACTAAATCAACTCGGAAAGTTACAACTTGTTTTCTCTCACCCTCTCTTGGCAATACAAGCTCTCTTTCCCCTGTTTCCCCTCTCTGTGTTTCTTACAGCTCACATTCCCTACTTCAGACACTCTCTCCTCTCTTTTATAGAGACAAAATAGGACAAGACTTAAAGCTAAGCTTGTTCCCTAAGCATATTGATATCATAGACCTGTACGGTTCTCTCCTATTGGCTCTTTTCAAGATGGGTCGCGACTTCCATCTGATAAAGCACTGAGGAAGACATTAATGCTTGAACGTACTTGTTACCCTTCCACTTCTATTAGAGTGTTTACTTTCTCCTTTTAAGACTTGAGACCCTCTGTTGCAATCAGACTGTCTCCTTCTTCTTGTTATTTCTTTTGTCTAAGCCACTTAAGCTCTACAAAACTCCACCTTGGCTGACAAAAGAACTGAAACTCCTTTTTATTTAGTGTTCTTGATTTCCTTTCCCGGTCCCTGAAATCTTCTCAGGTTTGAAATAACTTAAGAAGCTTCAAATCTGATATGATCATGGACAGCATGATACAAACACAAGAAGAGCTTGTAGCTGAGGAGTGTGAAACAACACAAGAAGAGCTTGTAGCTGAGGAATCTAAGCCTATCCCAACGGGACCAATGACACGAGCAAGGACTAAGGAGCTCAAGGAAGCTGTTGCCGGCATTCTTAACCAAATCCAGAACCAACCAAGCTATTTGAACCAAGACAACACAACTCCAACACTGAACCTAATCAGAGTACAAGATGGCTAGTGAACAGTGGTCTATTCTTGCACTCTTTTTCCCTATATTTGTTTTTATCCCATTGGGTTTTTCAAGTGTAGGTTTTTAATGAGGCAAAGATAGATCACCACATCTAGTTCACTAGCCAAGTATGAAGCTTAAGATGCACCATCGACCAGCATAAGCTTCAGCTTTGTCTAATTTTCCTTTTTTTTATTTGCACAAAAGACACCCTATTTTGTGCCTTTCGTTTATTTTCTTTCTTTTGGGTTATTTTTGCAATTCTTTGAACTTAAGGGTTTTATTTTCTCTTTATATTCTCTTGTAAGTCGATGGACAGAGGGAGGTTATCTTTGAATAAAAAAAACCTAAGAGGCGCAGTCTTCTTCTTTGAGAGTTCATCGAGTTTTCTTCTCTTTACCTCTCAGATTCGCTTGGTGTGTTATATCCAGGCTCTTGATCTATTCAAGTGTGTCATATCTTGATAGATCCTTGCATATCAGAAGCTTTCCACCACTTCTGTGCGACGCAACTCACCCCCCCATGCCTTGAAGCTCAGCTTGCAAGGATTATCCTTCAGTCTACCAACCTTGGAGTGTCAGATCTAGGGAGAATCATGTCATGTGGTATCAGAGCAACGCCTAAGTCACTTGGTAATCTCGTTCTAAGTCTGAAACTTAAAGTTCTTATTTGTTTCAGTAGTTTTGCTTCAGTTTTTTTGGAATTAGGGTTTCTGCGATTTTTTTTTCATTTTTTTTCGTTGGTTTTGCTAGATTTTTATAAAATCGAAAACTGGTCAAAAATTTTAATTTCTTTTTGTGTCTGCTTTATTAGGGTCTTGAAAACCAATAAAAATTTTATCCCAGAATTTAGAAGTTCGTTTGGTATTTGTTTGAGAATTAAATCTCAGACATATCAAAAATCGCTTCTGATTTTGATCTGTTTTGTTTGAGTCGTATAAAATCCGAAAATTTCCAAAACAAAAATATTTTTCTTTTGTTTTCGTTAGTTTAACCTCTTAAGAAGATTTTTTCAACTGGAATTTCAATTTTTGGAGTTTATTTGATATTTTTCCCGAATTTGTTTTCCAAACTGTTGAAATCTGTTCTTATAGGGTTCTATTGTGAGTGTGTGTTGAGCTTTCAAAGGAACTAGTTACTGGGTTTTGTTTTCGGTTGTTACTTGCAGGATGATGCAGGAGGAGGAAGAGACCAGTACCATGAAGGATAACAAAAGACTGATGGAGGCTATGCTTGCCAGTTTGGGACAGATGATGGATGCAAGGTTTGAAACTTTCCGTCGAGAACAACAGCCACCACCAGCACGTGAAGTGCAACAACCTGGAGGGGCTCGCAGGGGCAGGAACCATCAGAGGCAATTTGTTGAAGATGATGAAACTGCAAGTTACTATAGTGAAGAAAGCGAATCAGCTAGAGGCAGCCAGAGGCGACGTAGGCGTGGTGAAGAAGGCAGAGACAGTTTCAGAGATCTAAAGCTTAGGATACCACCTTTCAATGGCACGAGTGATCCTGATGCCTACTTGGAGTGGGAGAAGAAGATAGAGCTGGTTTTTAATTGTCAAAACTATTCCGAGCTGAACAAGGTGAGAGTAGCTGCAACAGAGTTTAGTGATTATGCTCTCGGTTGGTGGGATCAGCTTGTTACCTCTAGGAGACGCAGTGGAGAAGGACCAGTGCACTTGGACAGACATGAAGCGAGTAATGAGAAAAACGTTGGTACCCAGCCACCATCACCGTGAGTTGCACCGCAAGCTCAGAAAACTTGCTCAAGGAAGCAGAAGTGTAGAGGAGTATTATCAAGAGCTTGAAACGCTTCTGATCAGAGCTGATATATTAGAAGATAGGGAAGCTGCTATGTCTCGTTTCTTAGGGGGACTAAACCGAGACATTCAAGACAGATTGGAAATGCAGAACTACGATGAGTTAGAGGAGATGTTGCACAAGGCCATCTTGATAGAACAACAACTCAAGAGGAAGAGTCCTACACGGTTTAACTATGGGGGTGGACAAGTTGTTTCGAAACCGAACTATCAAAGGGAAGACAGAGTGAACACTTCTCAGCGTGATGGCAAGCAAGTAGTGACGCCACGGCCCGAGATGAAACCGTATCTGAATAATCAAGGAGACAAAGGCAAAGGCACAGTTGAAACAAAAGCAACAAGGAACAGGGATGTTAAGTGTTTCAAGTGTCGAGGAAGAGGTCACTACGCTTAATGAGTGCATCAACAAGAGAGTGATGGTTCTGTTAGACAGCGGTGAGTTCGAAACAGAAGATGAAAAAGAAACAGAGCTAGAGTACTTGTCCGAGTGTGAAGAACAAGCGGCACAAGGGTCCTTACTAGTCACAAGGAGATCGCTAAGCTTGCAAACTACTACAACTGATCAAGAACAGAGAGAAAACTTGTTCCACACGCGATGCTTGGTTCACGGAAGGGTTTGCAGCCTGATCATCGATGGAGGAAGTTGTACCAACGTAGCAAGTGAAACCATGGTCAGCAAACTGAGTTTAAAAACAAAGAAGCACCCTAAACCATACCCGCTGCAATGGTTGAATGAAGGTGTTGAGATGAAAGTGAGCACGCAGGTGCTGGTGCCTATCACCATTGGCGCTTACCACGATGAAATACTGTGTGATGTACTCCCAATGGCTGCTGGACACATTCTTCTTGGGCGACCTTGGCAATTTGATCGAAGAGTAGTACATGATGGCTTCACAAACCGTCATTCATTTGAGTACAAGGGGAAGAAGACCATTCTGATTCCTTTAACGCCACAAGAAGTGCATCAAGACCAGGTGACTCTCAAACAGAGGATGAGGCAGGGCATTAATGCTCCTGAGTTACAGCCACGAGAGCCGAGCTCGGAAAATAAACTGTACGCTAACTTCATTGCCAAGTCAGGTGATATTAAGCATGCTGTAGCTACTACGCAACCCTTGATTCTGATTATTTTTAAAGAGGCTCTTAGCAGCCTAACTAACCTCACACCGGTGCTACCGAGTGAAATGGAGACTCTTTTGCAGGATTATGGGGATGTATTTCCAGAAGATAACCCAACGGGACTGCCACCAATTAGAGGCACCGAGAACAAGAACGATTTAGTGCCGGAGCAGCACTACCAAACCGCCCAGCATACAGAACCAACCCTATGGAGGCTAAAGAGTTACAAAAACAGGTTGATGAGCTCATAGGGAAAGGACACATCAGAGAGAGCATGAGTCCATGCGGTACCAGTTCTGCTTCGTGCCTCAAGAAGGATGGGAGTTGGCATGCGTGGACTGCAGGGCTATAAACAATATCACGGTGAAGTATCGACACCCTATTCCTAGGCTAGATGACATGTTAGACGAATTGCATGGTTCTAGGATGTTTTCTAAGATAGATTTAAGGAGTGGTTATCATCGATTAGGATGAAAGAAGGAGATGAATGGAAAACTGCATTTAAAACGAAACATGGGTTATATGAATGGTTAGTTATGCCTTTTGGACTCACAAATGCACCTAGTACATTCATGAGGTTAATGAATCATGTCCCGAGGTCGTTCATAGGAGTTTTCGTGGTAGTATATTTCGATGACATTCTGATTTATAGTAAAGACTTAGAAGAGCATATAGGACATTTGCAATCTGTTTTAAATGTACTCGAAAGGAGAAGCTCTATGCCAACCTTAAGAAGTGCACATTTTGCACAGATCACGTGGTGTTTTTAGGTTTCATTTGAGTGCAGATGGTGTTCAGGTTGATGAAGAGAAGGTGAAGGCAATAAGAGAATGGCCCGAAGACAAGAGGGCGACGTGTCAAAAAGTTTTCATGGTCTTGCTGGGTTCTATAGGCGCTTTGTTAAGGACTTCAGCACCATTGCTGCCCCACTCACTGAAGTGATCAAGAAGGAAGTTGGATTTCGATGGGGAACAGCACAAGAAGAAGCATTCCAGGCTCTAAAAACAAACTCACTCACGCCCCACTCTTATCTTTACCGAATTTCCTTAGAACTTTTGAGATTGAGTGTGATGCTTCAGGTGTTGGTATTGGAGCTGTGCTTATGCAGGATAAGAAGCCCATCGCTTTCTTCGGAGAAGCTTGGAGGAGCCACCCTTAACTACCCAACCTATGACAAAGAATTATATGCATTGGTGAGAGCTCTACAAACGTGGCAGCATTACTTCAGCCCCAAGGAGTTCGTTATTCACACAGACCACGAGTCACTCAAACATCTAAAAGGCCAGCATAAGCTCAACAAGAGACACGCCAGGTGGGTAGAGTTCATTGAGACATTCCATATGTCATCAAGTTCAAAAAGGGTAAGGAAAACATAGTTGCTGATGCACTATCGCGAAGGTACGCATTGCTTTCTACCCTTGATGCTAAACTGCTGGGTTTGAACAACTTAAACACTTATACGATTCTGATTCTGATTTTCAAGAATTGTTTAAGTCATGTGAAAAGTTTGCTGCTGGTTCTTATTTTCGGAGTGAAGGATTTCTTTTCTTTGGTAATAGACGTGTATTCCTAACTGCTCGTCCGAGATTTGCTTGTTAGAGAGGCTCATGGAGGCGGGTTGATGGGTCATTTTAGGCGTTGCTAAGTCGTTAAAGGTGATGCAAGACCACTTTTATTGGCCTCACATGAGAAGAGATGTAGAACGAATCTGCAACAGAAGACATGTAAGCAAGCTAAGTCTACGGTCCAACCCAACGGTTTGTATACTCCTCTCCTATTCCCTCGCATCCTCGGACTGATTTATCAATGGATTTTGTCTTAGGGCTGCCTAGAACTAAGACAGGGAAGGATTCAATCTTTGTTGTAGTCGATCGTTTTTCTAAGATGTCTCACTTCATTGCTTGCAACAAAACAGATGATGCATCTCATGTAGCTCACTTGTTCTTTAAAGAGGTTGTTAGATTGCATGGCATACCTAAGACTATAGTCTCTGATCGTGATACTAAGTTTCTTAGCTACTTCGGAAAACGTTATGGTCTAAGTTAGGTACTAAACTTCTATTTTCTACAACATGTCACCCCCAAACTGATGGGCAAACTGAAGTTGTTAATAGGACTCTAGGGACATTACTGCGATGTTTAATCAAAAAGAACCTTAGAACATGGGAAGAATGCTTACCACATATAGAATTTGCTTATAACCATGCTGTGCATTCTACATCTAGGTTCTCGCCATTTCAGATTGTGTACGGCTTTAATCCTTTATCTCCTTTGGATCTAACGCCTTTTACTTGTGAGTGAAAGATTAAGCTTAGATGGAAAACAGAAAGCAGAGTTTGTGCAACAGATACATGAAAAAGCCAAAGCAAACATAGAAGAGAAGACAAAGGAGTATACTAGACACGCCAAACAAAGGAAGACGCAGGCTGGTATTTGATGAGGGAGATCTCAGTATGGGTGCACTTGAGGAAGGAGAGATTTCCAGACCAGAGGAAGTCCAAACTCATGCCTAGAATCGATGGTCCCTTTCAGATCACAAAGAAGATCAATGATAATGCCTATCACTGGATCTTCAAGGTAAGTATAATGTAAGTAATAGCTTCAATGTGTCTGATTTAGCTCCATTTCTTGCAGATGAACCAGATTTGAGGTCAAATCCTTTTCAAGAAAGGGGGGATGATATGATCATGGACAGCATGATACAAACACAAGAAGAGCTTAGTAGTGAGAGTGTGAAACAACACAAGAAGAGCTTGTAGCTGAGGAATCTAAGCCTATCCCAACGGGACCACTGACACAAGCAAGGACTAAGGAGCTCAAGGAAGCTGTTGCCGGCATTCTTAACCAAATCCAGAACCAACCAAGCTATTTGAACCAAGACAACACAACTCCAACACCGAACCTAATCAGAGTACAAGATGGCTAGTGAACAGTGGTCTATTCTTGCACTCTTTTTCCCTATATTTGTTTTTATCCCATTGGGTTTTTCAAGTGTAGGTTTTTAATGAGGCAAAGATAGATCACCACATCTAGTTCACTAGCCAAGTATGAAGCTTAAGATGCACCATCGACCAGCATAAGCTTCAGCTTTGTCTAATTTTCCTTTTTCTTTATTTGCACAAAAGACACCCTATTTTGTGCCTTTCGTTTATTTTCTTTCTTTTGGGTTATTTTTGCAATTCTTTGAACTTAAGGGTTTTATTTTCTCTTTATATTCTCTTGTAAGTCGATGGACAGAGGGAGGTTATCTTTGAATAAAAAAAAACCTAAGAGGCGCAGTCTTCTTCTTTGAGAGTTCATCGAGTTTTCTTCTCTTTACCTCTCAGATTCGCTTGGTGTGTTATATCCAGGCTCTTGATCTATTCAAGTGTGTCATATCTTGATAGATCCTTGCATATCAGAAGCTTTCCACCACTTCTGTGCGACGCAACTCACCCCCCCATGCCTTGAAGCTCAGCTTGCAAGGATTATCCTTCAGTCTACCAACCTTGGAGTGTCAGATCTAGGGAGAATCATGTCAAAATCTGTTTGAAGCTTGCTCACCGGTAACTCCTCAATAAAGACCTCTGGCTTGATGATAAGCTCTTACTCTCTTTACATTCTTGAGTACCACTTCTGCAATCCAACTTTTTCTGAACTGCATTCTGTTGACAACATTCTCTGTCCTTTTGTGATGGACTGTGATCTCAAACTAATTGGTTTTGCTTCTTGAATCACAATATATTTCAACAATTTCTCGTTGACTTTTACTTTCTGCAAACAATCCTTTTAGCCTTCTTGCTATTTTAGCTTCTTCTGCATATAAGAGACAAAATGATTCTTGTGTCTCCATCTTATGACTTGTGCTTTCACCTTTAGGCTGTCTTTTTTTCTTGTTGTTTAAACAGACTTGCAAGTTGCTTCTGCAATTTCTTTGTGTCTCCTGTCATGATCATATTCTTCTTGTAGATTACCCACAAAGATTTTCACACCCCCTGCAGTTTCAACCTCTGTCTTTGTTTCCTAATCAGTCTCTGAAACAGCCCTGAAAACACCTCTGCAATTTTTCCTCTATTATTGCCTTTGCTGTTTCAACAACCATGTTTCTGTTTCAATGGAAACTATCTCTGCAACTGATGCAAATCTCCAAAGTAAACTGCCTCTTTTAGATTCTTCTTGTTCTTGTTGTTGAATCACGACAGTCTTGGTCCTTCCTTGTGGCAGCTCCACCTTGATCTATTCACGAAGAGACTTGATTTGTTGTTACATCCTTGTCTCAGCAACAAACTCTATCGTGAGAACATGGATACTTAAGGGAAAAAGTCATAGAACTTTTTTCTTCCCAAAATTTTCCAAAAAATCTTTCTTTTCTCTTCTTGATATGAATCCACTTTCTTTTGCTTGATTTCCTTTCTAAGAATCATGCTAGCTTCTCATAAATATTTCCTTTGAAGCTTTAGGAGATTCTCTTGAAGCTTGATCTCAGACTTGATCCCTTGCACAATCTCCACATGTATCTCTACAACTCGTACAACACCAAGACATATCTGTAGATTTAACTTCTGCCTCTGAGTAAACCAGCTCCAAACACACTCTTGTGTCAAGCTCAACTCTCACTGATCTTCTTGTCTTCATAGCATGAATCCCTTAGATGACAACTCATAAAAATGACATTGACAAATTAAAGAACCATCTCCAACAATTGCAAAAAAAAACCCTGAGATTTCCCTTTACATGATCCCGTTTACACAGATCTTTTTGAACAGCAGCTCATACCGTTGTTATCACTTAACAAAACACGCCACCTAACACTCATTATTAGGCAGACTTTCGACACAATCTTTTGTTCATTTTTCCTGTTTAAACTGAGCTTTACCAACATCTTTTCTTTTCTTGGCAATGTTGGAAACCAGCTCGTCTCTCATCACCAAAACTTGTGATAATCCTGAGACACTTCTTTTGCAATCACTTTCAGGTCAGAGCTTAGACTCATGATGTCTCTCTCAGTTGTAGAAAAAATCCTGCAAACAAAACTTAAACCAGTATGCAGAAAAAGTCCAACACAACAACTTGTCATCTGCATAATTACCAATTTCAGACTTGACTGAAAAACCTCTGTAATAATTATCCTCACTTTAACCGTGCCTCTGAAACCTGCACTATAATGGTTCTTTAAACCCTGAGTTTGAACTTCTCCTTATTCACCACTCTTTCTTTGAGAATACTTCAAATCTCGATGAAAAAATCACTTGAAAATTTCCAGCAAGTGATTCTTTGAGAAGACACATTCAAATGCAACTCGACACAACAATCTTGACTTGTTGTTGTCTTTAAATGCAGCTTAATTCTTCATAGAACGAATCTTCAGTTGCATTTTCAACCCTTTTGAGATGAATTTTCCATCATGCTCTAAGCACAACAACTTAATTCTTCTTAAAGTGTAACTCTGAAACAGTCCTCGGATCACTTGCAACTGTTTGTCTCACTTTCTCTTCTCAATTTCTCTTTAGAGAATTCATTGAGCACTTTGAATTAACCTCATCTCAAACCCATACTTATGTATCATCTCTGAATCTCCAGAGACCCTGCAATCTGAACTTGAGTTTGCTTACAAAAAAAAATTCCACAAGCTTCTTCTCAAATCTGATTACATCGTTTTCTTTTTGTTATCAGATGAGACCAGATCCTGCTTGACCCTTTTGATACTCTTCTGCTCTTGATTTTCTTGGTCTTCTTGTCACACTTAACATCCATGATTCTTCTTTTAACAGTGGGTCATACATGTTTAACTCTGCTTCTTTGAACCAACAAATTTCAGCTCAGATTTGACGATCTGAGAGAATACCCGAGGAAACCTGTCTGCAATGGAACATTGCTCCATCTGCAATCCAAAAAACATCTAAGGATGTGCTCTGCACTTCTTGCAAAGCCAGACTCCACCTAGAACAATAACCATACAGCTTCAACGTGTTTCCTCCTGTAACGCCCGTGTTACGAAAATGGAAATTCTGAGTTATGAAACGGGTATTATTTTGGAGACTTAAAACCGAGAGACGGTTTTATGTTGTACGGTTTAAGAAGTGGATTTGGTTTAATGTTGGTTAAAGAAGCTGATTTCGAGTTAATATTAAACCAATGAGAGAATTAATTAATTTATGGTTTAATTTAATTTTTGTTTTAATTTAAATGAACCAATTAAATCCCTAAGTCTATTTAAAGAGAAAAATAGCCGAAACCCTAGTTATTTTCTCTCTTTTTTCGTGGCTACCTTTAAGAAGAGAAAGAGAGATGTTGAATGTGGCTTAAAGAGAGGAAGGAGAAGCTTGCAAATCAAGAAGATGCAAATATTTCTAACATGTCGTGGTAGAACAAAGGTTCGACCTAGCAAATCGTCTCCAATGGTAAAGAAATTTTATGGGCTTACAGCTAAGCCTTGGATCTAGATGTACCAATTTTCGGATATTGATTTGAGTCAATATTCTAAGAGTTATATGCGTTTTTGTGAACTGTTCTGTTTCAGACGCGATTTGGACCAGCGTGAATTCAAAGGGAGATCACGAATGAACTTTCCGTCTGATCGTCATGAAATTTCGTAGGTAGCTTCAGGACATCTACAAGAAGAATTTCAATGGTGAGATTTGAAACTGGACGGTTAGATTTTGATTCGTGATCCCATCTTTAAGGATGATCGTTTCTGTTATTTTTCCAGTTTAGGTTGAAGGTTGTTTTGTTGTTGTGGTTGGATGTAGGGTGAGGAAGAGAGGTTGCGGTTTTGTTGCTGTGACATTTAAGAAACCCTAGAAATTCATGGAAATGAAGGTTTCTTAAAAAGGAAAGTTTTATGAAAAGGAAAGTTTCCTTAAAAGGAAAATACCATCAAGGAAAATCGTTGTGAGCAAAAGTGAGTGCAGGACCATAAGCTTATCTAAATGATTTAATTATTTAATGTGTTTTGCATGAATATAGGTCGTGTATGATTTCGGGTGGATCTAGATCGAGTGTCTCGTGAAATGGTTGATTTAATGTGGTATTTCGTGTTTAAATATGTTAAATATTTTTAAATCGTTTGTGTGTATAGCTTGTAGATGGGAGGATTGCCTCACTAAGTATTTATCGAAATACTTATGCATCTCCTTTTATTTGATGCAGGAAAAGAAAAAGTGTGACCGTGGGATCATGGCGAGGAAGAGGGGATTATCTAGAACTCGGTTGAGTTTTTTTATGGTTGATTTTGTTTAATTCGAATAATTGTTGAATTGTTGCGAATTATTTATTTTTATGGTTTTTGGAGTTAAAATCATGTTAGAAATTTGGTTAAATTAGTTAATAATTTTGGAAGTAATGTGATTTAAGTTTCAAAATTTGGGTAATTAATTGTGGTGGTTTAATCATGTTTAATCAATGAATTAACTTATGGTTGAGTTTTTGTGTGATTTATTTGATGGTTTAATTTGGTTAAACTGAATTAATTAAATTAATATGAATTTTTTGATTTTATTGAATTTGAGGGATTTTAATATTTATGGGAATATTATTATCTGTTTAAAAAAAAAAAAAAAGGGGTGCGGTCGTTTTACCTCCTACTTGGCTCCATTTTTCTTAGTTAAACAATCTTGTTCACTGTCAGTTTGAATCAACACACATTTACTGTGTAACTGACTAAATCTTCATGGCTTCTTACTTGAAACAATGCGTATAATCTTAAACGTATGTTTCACCTTTCTGCAGCCACCTTATCTAGTCCCTTGTGCCAAAAAGAACCACCAAGAACATTTGCTTCTATTAAAGCTTTCAGATTTCTTTGACTGTTGATGGAGAATCATTCCCCACCCTAACTTGTCCTTTCTCAGTTTCATCTAAGCTTATGAAAAGCTCCTTCTTTGGTGTCAAATAACTGGAACAGCTAGTATCTAACACACACTTGTATTTGAAATTTTCCTCTGTTAACTGAAGATCTTCATCAAAGTTTTCTCTTGATGAATCGCCAACTAACACTTCACATTTAGCAACAGACTTGTTCTTTTCCATTGTGTGAGTGCACTGACCTTTGAAGTGACCTTTTTCTCCACAAATCCAACAAGCCTTCTTACTAAACTTGTTACTGTGACCTTCTTTCTTGGAGGTCCAACAGATATTTTTCTCCTTTTTCTTTGATCTGTTATTTTCTTTTCTTTTCGCTTGGTTTTCTCTGCAAGCATATCTTCTTCCCCTCTGTTTAAACAAGCTATGTTCCTTTTCTTTTTCTTGTTTCCAGATTTGATCAAACTCCTTTTCCTTAGAGTAGATAGCTCTCATGACATTGTCAAATGTCAAAGATATCTCACTATTCTCTATTATTTCTTTCAGTCGATCAAACTGCTTGGGAAGAGCATTAAGCAGTAGTGCTGCTTTTGTTTCATCAGACACCTCAACTCCTTCTGTTTCTAAACCTTCAACTATACTTAAGAACTCGTCTATGTTCTGTTTCATAGACCCTTTTACACTCATCTTAAACTCAAAGAGTTTACTCTTAAGATACAAGCGGTTTGACTGGATGCGAGTTGAAAAACTGTAACTTGCTTCAGATTTAGACATGTATAACTTGTCTAAGAGATGCATCATACCTGCAGCAGTTCTTTCTTCCAT
This sequence comes from Cardamine occulta, assembly GCA_028015245.1. Classification (NCBI taxonomy): domain Eukaryota; kingdom Viridiplantae; phylum Streptophyta; class Magnoliopsida; order Brassicales; family Brassicaceae; genus Cardamine; species Cardamine occulta. Next base: position 11,160,294 of record CM051364.1, on the reverse strand, counting down.
AATCTTTCTCAATACATGGTCTCTAACGTTGAGAATGATAAAAGCTCTAGCCTTTCTCTTCTTCTCTTCCAAGATCTGAAATCTTTCTAGATCTTTAGCCTTTTCATCTCTTGATTCTGAAACTTTAGAATCTCTCTCTGAACATTCTTCTTCTTTCAGTCCTTCCAGCAGGTCTAGATCCTTCAAATGAGCAAGAAACTTTGTCTTCCATGACAGATAATCACTAAACCCATCATACTTCTCCAGATCTGCACTTCCTGTGGCCATATCTTGATACAGGTGTCACCTTTCTCACAAAGCTTGCTCCTTTCTTTGTAAAGCTTTCACCTTTCTTCTAAAGCTTGCAGCTTTATATAAAGCTTGAATCTATCTTGCGGAAACTTGAAGATTCTGGTTTAAGCTTGAGTCTTTCTTCACTAACCTTGGCTCTGATACCAATCTGTTAAGGTTTGAACCTCAAAGACTCAAGTTTTCTCAATCTTTGACCACACGAAATAAAACCTCAGCTTTTAGAACAGAACTTGAAGAATGCAAATGAAATAAAAACTGAACGTGATGCAGAGATGAGAATGATGCAGAGCTTAAAAATAAAGGGAGACACAGATTTAACGAGTTCAGCTAACCGGTGTGGTTAAGCCTACATCTCGCCGGGAAGCTTCCCGGAAATCCACTAAATCAACTCGGAAAGTTACAACTTGTTTTCTCTCACCCTCTCTTGGCAATACAAGCTCTCTTTCCCCTGTTTCCCCTCTCTGTGTTTCTTACAGCTCACATTCCCTACTTCAGACACTCTCTCCTCTCTTTTATAGAGACAAAATAGGACAAGACTTAAAGCTAAACTTGTTCCCTAAGCATATTGATAACATAGACCTGTACGGTTCTCTCCTATTGGCTCTTTTCAAGATGGGTCGCGACTTCCATCTGATAAAGCACTGAGGAAGACATTAATGCTTGAACGTACTTGTTACCCTTCCACTTCTATTAGAGTGTTTACTTTCTCCTTTTAAGACTTGAGACCCTCTGTTGCAATCAGAGTGTCTCCTTCTTCTTGTTATTTCTTTTGTAAGCCACTTAAGCTCTACAGAGATGATTTTAAAATAAAAAAATATTATCCACAAATAGCTGGCTGCGTTCTTCAAAGCATTCATTAAGCCTGAGGGTGGTCGTCATGCCGACCCTCGTTGTTTTAAATAGTCCAACAGAGGCAGTCTAGAATTCGGGCCCACTTGTCAAAGCCAAGGTCTCACCTCACAAAGCAAACTCTAATTCTTTCAAAATCAAGTTTTCCAAGAATAATCAAGTTCTCATCTCGATTAACTAAAACAGAGATCTCACCTCGTGAAGCAAACTTTGATTCCTTGAAGTCAAGTCTGCAAAAAAAATTGATATCTCATCTCAGTTACAAAATTCGAAGTCTAACATCGAAAAGTGAAATCTGATTCTTTCAAAATCAAGATTGCGAAGAATAATCGAGTTCGCATCTCGGTTAACTAAAGTCGAGATCACACTTCGCAAATCGAACTCTGATTCTCTTGGGTCAAGTTTGTCCAAAAGAATTGAGTCCTCATCTCAGAAAGCAGAAATTGAAATCTCACCTCCCAAATCAGATTTAGCTCTTTCATGTTGAGTTTCATGGAAACCTAGTTCTCTTTTTGTTCATCGCATGACTGCAAGGATAAAGTTTAGATACTTAAAAGGTAAAAATGATTGATATCATAAAAAAGGAGTAAAGCATCTTAACAAAAAAAGCGAAAAACATGAGTAGAGAGGAGATTTAGTTTGAGACTGGGGCTTCCTCGGAATCAGTTTTTTAGAATCAATCTTTGGGATTTTAACCCAGAAAGATTCAGCTTGGCCTCTTCCTCGTGAGCCTTAGCTTGAGCCAGTTTAACCTCAAGATCGTTGATGTCACCTTTTTGATACTCGATAATCAATTTTTGATTGGCCTTGGTTTCAGCAGCACGAACGATTATCGGAGTGGCGGCATCCTTTTCATAAATGAAGGACATGAGCGAGGCTATAACATGATTATACTTTGATCTCTGTTTGTCTTTCTCTTCGAGGATTGCCTTCTTCATGTCATCCTCATGAAGTTTAAGCATATCTGAAGTCCATCACATAAAAGCTTTGCTTGAGTCTCTCATTGCTGCCCCAAAGCACCTCCTACTCCTTCATTTTGGTCAACCGCGGTGTGACTCGGTTCGCCTGCTCCACAATCTGAGCATTCTGTTATTACAGCTCCTTGTACTTAGACATTGCCTTTTTTAACTCCTCCATCTCCTTCTTTAGGCTCTCGGCGTCGGGGAGAGATTCAAGATGACGCTCGTAGGACTCCATAGACCGGTTTTGCTCAGCCATAGCCTAGGCAAAGAACATTTAGCTGGCCGAGGGGTAAAGACATAAATTTTAAATGGTTCGCTAGGAAGAACTTAGGAATCCCATTGCTTTAGCGTAGTCGAAGTAGTTCTCGCGATTGGTCTGAGAAAACCAATCAAGTGGTAAAAGCGTCCGGTTTGGCTTCTAGCATTAAAGTATTTCGTAGGATATCACTTGCGGTTTCTCTGCGAATCTTATGATCTGAAGGATTGTTGAAGTTCCACAAATTTTTTTGGGTATTTCTATCCATAGTGGCGATGTACCTGATTCATTGTTGAACACCTTGGAGCTATAAATCGTGAAGAATTAAAAAGTTGATATTCAGTACTTCGTGATTGTGTGCGAGGTGTGTAGTGTATGCGTAGTCAAGTTTTCCTCAAACAACACAATGATAAAGCTGCAAGTGCACAGCCAAATCTATTGTAGTACTTAAGATTATCGATCCCACAGAGAGAGAAATTGTATTACAAATCTAGAGGAACAAGTAAAGCTAGAACTCAAATATGAAAAGGGGGTTTTGTTGTTGTGTCAAGGCAACAAGTAAATAAAGCAATTAAAACGAATGTAAACTAATATAAGAAAAGTGTTGGGCATTCAAGGGATCTCAGGGGTTCGATGATCAATTCATTCAAGATAAATTCATGTAAATGCATGTCTACTCCTAAATCTCGGACTATAAAACACGAAAGATCGATTAACCCATAATTCATGGAGAAAACCAGCTGAGATCAATATGTCCTGGTACTCAACTCTCGCAGGCAACAATACCTATATCAAAGCATTAATATCAAGTTCAATCATTGTCCATAAAACTCCATAACTAAGTGGTATGTACTTGTTATGACGCGATACTCATCCAAACTTGAGAGTGTGACTGGCGGTGTACCCAGACTCGGAGATACGGTGGTGTCTTGAGTGCTGTGGTATGGTTGATACCTTGTGAGGTATGGTAGATTTCCTGCGGGATATGGCAGACGCTCAGAACTCTGAGATACTGCGGAGTATTAGGTGATGGGGCAGGGTCTGTGAGTGAGCAATAAGCACATGCAATGCTGCGACGTCAGTAAGCACAAGGACTGAACGAGAAGCCTTAGAGGTTAGTTGGACCTCGGTTGTACATGCATGTGCATGTGTGAGAGTGTGTTTTTACCGGGAATTGGTCAAGGTGTTGGAAGTATTGCGATGATTATGAGTTAAGTCCAGGGTTATAGACAGATTTTTGGGCCTTGTAGGTCAAGAGGTTGGGTGGAACCTCGGGGGTTAGTAGTAAACCTTGTACATGTGTTGAGTTGGCCGAGTGGGCCAAGGTTGGAGAATCATTGCGACGATTGTCAGTTGAGTTTTTATGGATGACCTGAGGAATTGGCCATGATGTAGATGGTTATCCGGGTTGGAATACGAGAATATGACATTGCGATGTTGTATGAGGATCATGAGCGGTAGTTTCAGTTGGGATGTGCTTAGGGATGAGTAGTCAAGATGCTCATGGGATGGTTTTGTTCTGTATGACTCAAGAGAGGATGGATATTTCCTCTGAGGGATAGTGTTCCCTTGTACCATCCCCCAAAGGCTGCGACCTGAGGGTTGGGTGGTGCGGCAGAGCTGATACCATAACTTGAGGGTTGCGACCCGAGAGTGGAGTGGTACGGTTAGTGTCGATACCATAGCTTAAGGGTTACGACCCGAGAGTGGAGTGGTACGGCTGGCAGAGTCGATACCATAACTTGAGGGTTGCGACCTGAGAGTGGAGTGGTACGGTTGGTGTCGATACCATAGCTTGAGGGTTGCGACCCGAGAGTGGAGTCGTACGACTGGCAAAGTTGATATCATAACTTGAGGGTGACAACCCGAGAGTGGAATGATACGGCTAGGATATATACCATAACTCAAAGACTTGGTGTCTGAGAGTGGAGTGGTAAGCAGATACCCATCACTTCAAGACTTTGTGTCTGAGAGTGGTGTGGTATGGGTATGAGTCATGAGCATGAGTATATAACGAGAGTCTTAAGCATAGTGACTGAATGTAGACCTCGGAGACCATTAGTGTTTGATCTGGTGAACTGGGTGAGTTAGCTGGATTGTTATGGATTAAATCGTTGAGACGAGGGGTGGACGAGTCCGCTGAGGATGGATTAGGCGTAAGATTCGAGGACGAATCTATGTTAGTGGAGGAGAATTGTAACGCCCGTGTTACGAAAATGGAAATTCTGAGTTATGAAACGGGTATTATTTTGGAGACTTAAAACCGAGAGACGGTTTTATGTTGTACGGTTTAAGAAGTGGATGTGGTTTAATGTTGGTTAAAGAAGCTGATTTCGAGTTAATATTAAACCAATGGGAGAATTAATTAATTTATGGTTTAATTTAATTTTTGGTTTAATTTAAATGAACCAATTAAATCTCTAAGTCTATTTAAAGACAAAAATAGCCGAAACCCTAGTTATTTTCTCTTTTTTGTGGCCACCTTTAAGAAGAGAAAGAGAGATGTTGAATGTGGCTTAAAGAGAGGAAGGAGAAGCTTGCAAATCAAGAAGATGCAAATATTTCCAACATGTCGTGGTAGAACAAAGGTTCGACCCTAGCAAATCGTCTCCAATGGTAAAGAAATTTTATGAGCTTGTAGCTAAGCCTTAGATCTAGATGTGCCAATTTTCGGATATTGATTTGAGTCAATATTCTAAGAGTTATATGCGTTTTCGTGAACTGTTCTGTTTCAGACGCGATTTGGACCAGCGTGAATTCAAAGGGAGATCACGAGTGAACTTTCCGTCTGATCGTCATGAAATTTCGTAGGTAGCTTCAGGACATCTACAAGAAGAATTTCAATGGTGAGATTTGAAACTGGACGGTTAGATTTTGATTCGTGATCCCATCTTTAAAGATGATCGTTTCTGTTATTTTTCCAGTTTAGGTTGAAGGTTGTTTTGTTGTTGTGGTTGGATGTAGGGTGAGGAAGAGAGGTTGTGGTTGTGTTGCTGTGACATTTAAGAAACCCTAGAAATTCATGGAAATGAAGGTTTCTTAAAAAGGAAAGTTTTATGAAAAGGAAAGTTTCCTTAAAAGGAAAATACCATCAAGGAAAATCGTTGTGAGCAAAAGTGAGTGCAGAACCATAAGCTTATCTAAATGATTTAATTATTTAATGTGTTTTGCATGAATATAGGTCGTGTATGATTTCGGGTGGATCTAGATCGAGTGTCTCGTGAAATGGTTGATTTAATGTGGTATTTCGTGTTTAAATATGTTAAATATTTTTAAATCGTTTGTGTGTATTGCTTGTAGATGGGAGGATTCCCTCACTAAGTATTTATCGAAATACTTATGCATCTCCTTTTATTTGATGCAGGATAAGAAAAAGTGTGACCGTGGGATCATGGCGAGGAAGAGGGGATTATCTAGAACTCGGTTGAGTTTTTTTATGGTTGATTTTGTTTAATTCGAATAATTGTTGAATTGTTGCGAATTATTTATTTTTATAGTTTTTGGAGTTAAAATCATGTTAGAAATTTGGTTAAATTAGTTAATAATTTTGGAAGTAATGTGATTTAAGTTTCAAAATTTGGGTAATTAATTGTGGTGGTTTAATCATGTTTAATCAATGAATTAACTTATGGTTGAGTTTTTGTGTGATTTATTTGATGGTTTAATTTGGTTAAACTGAATTAATTAAATTAATATGAGTTTTTGTGTATTATTTAATTTTATTGAATTTGAGGGATTTTAATATTTATGGGTATATTATTATCTGTTTAAAAAAAAAAAAAAAGGGGTGCGGTCGTTTTTACCTCCTACTTGGCTCCATTTTTCTTAGTTAAACAATCTTGTTCACTGTCAGTTTGAATCAACACACATTTACTGTGTAACTGACTAAATCTTCATGGCTTCTTACTTGAAACAATGCGTATAATCTTAAACGTATGTTTCACCTTTCTGCAGCCACCTTATCTAGTCCCTTGTGCCAAAAAGAACCACCAAGAACATTTGCTTCTATTAAAGCTTTCAGATTTCTTTGACTGTTGATGGAGAATCATTCCCCACCCTAACTTGTCCTTTCTCAGTTTCATCTAAGCTTATGAAAAGCTCCTTCTTTGGTGTCAAATAACTGGAACAGCTAGTATCTAACACACACTTGTTTTTGAAATTTTCCTCTGTTAACTGAAGATCTTCATCAAAGTTTTCTCTTGATGAATCGCCAACTAACACTTCACATTTAGCAACAGACTTGTTCTTTTCCATTGTGTGAGTGCACTGACCTTTGAAGTGACCTTTTTCTCCACAAATCCAACAAGCCTTCTTACTAAACTTGTTACTGTGACCTTCTTTCTTGGAGGTCCAACAGATATTTTTCTCCTTTTTCTTTGATCTGTTATTTTCTTTTCTTTTCGCTTGGTTTTCTCTGCAAGCATATCTTCTTCCCCTCTGTTTAAACAAGCTATGTTCCTTTTCTTTTTCTTGTTTCCAGATTTGATCAAACTCCTTTTCCTTAGAGTAGATAGCTCTCATGACATTGTCAAATGTCAAAGATATCTCACTATTCTCTATTATTTCTTTCACTCGATCAAACTGCTTGGGAAGAGCATTAAGCAGTAGTGCTGCTTTTGTTTCATCAGACACCTCAACTCCTTCTGTTTCTAAACCTTCAACTATACTTAAGAACTCGTCTATGTTCTGTTTCATAGACCCTTTTACACTCATCTTAAACTCAAAGAGTTTACTCTTATGATACAAGCGGTTTGACTGGATGCGAGTTGAAAAACTGTAACTTGCTTCAGATTTAGACATGTATAACTTGTCTAAGAGATGCATCATACCTGCAGCAGTTCTTTCTTCCATAATCTTTCTCAATACATGGTCTCTAACGTTGAGAATGACAAAAGCTCTAGCCTTTCTTCTTCTCTTCCAAGATCTGAAATCTTTCAAGATCTTTAGCCTTTTCATCTCTTGATTCTGAAACTTTAGAATCTCTCTCGAACATTCTTCTTCTTTCAGTCCTTCCAGCAGGTCTAGATCCTTCAAATGAGCAAGAAACTTTGTCTTCCATGACAGATAATCACTAAACCCATCATACTTCTCCAGATCTGCACTTCCGTGGCCATATCTTGATACAGGTGTCACCTTTCTCACAAAGCTTGCTCCTTTCTTTGTAAAGCTTTCACCTTTCTTCTAAAGCTTGCAGCTTTATATAAAGCTTGAATCTATCTTATGGAAACTTGAAGATTCTGGTTTAAGCTTGAGTCTTTCTTCACTAACCTTGGCTCGATACCAATCTGTTAAGGTTTGAACCTCAAAGACTCAAGTTTTCTCAATCTTTGACCACACTAAATAAAACCTCAGCTTTTAGAACAGAACTTGAAGAATGCAAATGAAATAAAAACTGAACGTGATGCAGAGATGAGAATGATGCAGAGCTTAAAAATAAAGGGAGACACAGATTTAACGAGTTCAGCTAACCGTGTGGTTAAGCCTACATATCGCCGGAAGCTTCCCTGAAATCCACTAAATCAACTCGGAAAGTTACAACTTGTTTTCTCACCCTCTCTTGGCAATACAAGCTCTCTTTCCCCTGTTTCCCTCTCTGTGTTTCTTACAGCTCACATTCCCTACTTCAGACACTCTCTCCTCTCTTTTATAGAGACAAAATAGGACAAGACTTAAAGCTAAACTTGTTCCCTAAGCATATTGATAACATAGACCTGTACGGTTCTCTCCTATTGGCTCTTTTCAAGATGGCTCGCGACTTCCATCTGATAAAGCACTGAGGAAGACATTAATGCTTGAACGCACTTGTTACCCTTCCACTTCTATTAGAGTGTTTACTTTCTCCTTTTAAGACTTGAGACCCTCTGTGCAGACTGTCTCCTTCTTCTTGTTATTTCTTTTGTAAGCCACTTAAGCTCTACAGAGATGATTTTAAAATAAAAAATATTATCCACAAATAGCTGGCTGCGTTCTTCAAAGCATTCATTAAGCCTGAGGGTGGTCGTCATGCCGACCCTCGTTGTTTTAAATAGTCCAACAGAGGCAGTCTAGAATTGGGGCCCACTTGTCAAAGCCAAGGTCTCACCTCACAAAGCAAACTCTAATTCTTTCAAAATCAAGTTTTCCAAGAATAATCAAGTTCTCATCTCGATTAACTAAAACAGAGATCTCACCTCGTGAAGCAAACTTTGATTCCTTGAAGTCAAGTCTGCAAAAAAATTGATATCTCATCTCAGTTACAAAATTCAAGTCTAACATCGAAAAGTGAAATCTGATTCTTTCAAAATCAAGATTGCGAAGAATAATCGAGTTCGTGATCTCGGTTAACTAAAGTCGAGATCACACTTCGCAAATCGAACTCTGATTCTCTTGGGTCAAGTTTGTCCAAAAGAATTGAGTCCTCATCTCAGAAAGCAGAAATTGAAATCTCACCTCCCAAATCAGATTTAGCTCTTTCATGTTGAGTTTCATGGAAACCTAGTTCTCTTTTTGTTCATCGCATGACTGCAAGGATAAAGTTTAGATACTTAAAAGGTAAAAATGATTGATATCATAAAAAAGGAGTAAAGCATCTTAACAAAAAAAGCGAAAAACATGAGTAGAGAGGAGATTTAGTTTGAGACTGGGGCTTCCTCGGAATCAGTTTTTTAGAATCAATCTTTGGGATTTTAACCCAGAAAGATTCAGCTTGGCCTCTTCCTCGTGAGCCTTAGCTTGAGCCAGTTTAACCTCAAGATCGTTGATGTCACCTTTTTGATACTCGATAATCAATTTTTTATTGGCCTTGGTTTCAGCAGCACGAACGATTATCGGAGTGGCGGCATCCTTTTCATAAATGAAGGACATGAGCGAGGCTATAACATGATTATACTTTGATCTCAATTTGTCTTTCTCTTCGAGGATTGCCTTCTTCATGTCATCCTCATGAAGTTTAAGCATATCTGAAGTCCATCACATAAAAGCTTTGCTTGAGTCTCTCATTGCTGCCCCAAAGCACCTCCTACTCCTTCATTTTGGTCAACCGGTGTGACTCGGTTCGCCTGCTCCACAATCTGAGCATTCTGTTATTACAGCTCCTTGTACTTAGACATTGCCTTTTTTAACTCCTCCATCTCCTTCTTTAGGCTCTCGGCGTCGGGGAGAGATTCAAGATGACGCTCGTAGGACTCCATAGACCGGTTTTGCTCATCCATAGCCTAGGCAAAGAACATTTAGCTGGCCGAGGGGTAAAGACATAAATTTTAAATGGTTCGCTAGGAAGAACTTAGGAATCCCATTGCTTTAGCGTAGTCGAAGTAGTTCTCGCGATTGGTCTGAGAAAACCAATCAAGTGGTAAAAGCGTCCGGTTTGGCTTCTAGCATTAAAGTATTTCGTAGGATATCACTTGCGGTTTCTCTGCGAATCTTATGATCTGAAGGATTGTTGAAGTTCCACAAATTTTTTTGGGTATTTCTATCCATAGTGGCGATGTACCTGATTCATTGTTGAACACCTTGGAGCTATAAATCGTGAAGAATTAAAAAAGTTGATATTCAGTATTTCGTGATTGTGTGCGAGGTGTGTAGTGTATTAGTCAAGTTTTCCTCAAACAACACAATGATAAAGCTGCAAGTGCACAGCCAAATCTATTGTAGTACTTAAGATTATCGATCCCACAGAGAGAGAAATTGTATTACAAATCTAGAGGAACAAGTAAAGCTAGAACTCAAATATGAAAAGGGGGTTTTGTTGTTGTGTCAAGGCAACAAGTAAATAAAGCAATTAAAACGAATGTAAACTAATATAAGAAAAGTGTTGGGCATTCAAGGGATCTCAGGGGTTCGATGATCAATTCATTCAAGATAAATTCATGTAAATGCATGTCTACTCCTAAATCTCGGACTATAAAACACGAAAGATCGATTAACCCATAATTCATGGAGAAAACCAGCTGAGATCAATATGTCCTGGTACTCAACTCTCGTAGGCAACAATACCTATATCAAAGCATTAATATCAAGTTCAATCATTGTCCATAAAACTCCATAACTAAGTGGTATGTACTTGTTATGACGCGATACTCATCCAAACTTGAGAGTGTGCAGGTGTACCTCCGGAGATACGGTGGTGTCTTGAGTGCTGTGGTATGGTTGATACCTTGTGAGGTATGGTAGATTTCCTGGGATATGGCAGACGCCGTAACTCCGAGATACTGCGAGTATTAGGTGATGGGGCAGGGTCTGGTGAGCAATAAGCACATGCAATGCTGCGACATCAAGAAGCACAAGGACTGAACGAGAAGCCTTAGAGGTTAGTTGGACCTCGGTTGTACATGCATGTGCATGTGTGAGAGTGTGTTTTTACCGGAATTGGTCAAGGTGTTGGAAGTATTGCGATGATTATGAGTTAAGTCCGAGGGTTATAGACAGATTTTTGGGCCTTGTAGGTCAAGAGGTTGGGTGGAACCTCGGGGGTTAGTAGTAAACCTTGTACATGTGTTGAGTTGGCCGAGTGGGCCAAGGTTGGAGAATCATTGCGACGATTGTCAGTTGAGTTTTTATGGATGACCTGAGGAATTGGCCATGATGTAGATGGTTATCCGGGTTGGAATACGAGAATATGACATTGCGATGTTGTATGAGGATCATGAGCGGGAGTTTCAGTTGGGATGTGCTTAGGGATGAGTAGTCAAGATGCTCATGGTTTTTTTTTTGTATGTTTTTACTCAAGAGAGGATGGATATTTCCTCTGAGGGATAGTGTTCCCTTGTACCATCCCCCAAAGGCTGCGACCTGAGGGTTGGGTGGTGCGGCAGAGCCGATACCATAACTTGAGGGTTGCGA
>CM051364.1:11119430-11149016 GCA_028015245.1 Cardamine occulta | reverse complement strand
CCCGAGAGTGGAGTGGTACGGTTAGTGTCGATACCATAGCTTAAGGGTTACGACCCGAGAGTGGAGTGGTACGGCTGGCAGAGTCGATACCATAACTTGAGGGTTGCGACCTGAGAGTGGAGTGGTACGGTTGGTGTCGATACCATAGCTTGAGGGTTGCGACCCGAGAGTGGAGTCGTACGACTGGCAAAGTTGATATCATAACTTGAGGGTGACAACCCGAGAGTGGAATGATACGGCTAGGATATATACCATAACTCAAAGACTTGGTGTCTGAGAGTGGAGTGGTAAGCAGATACCCATCACTTCAAGACTTTGTGTCTGAGAGTGGTGTGGTATGGGTATGAGTCATGAGCATGAGTATATAACGAGAGTCTTAAGCATAGTGACTGAATGTAGACCTCGGAGACCGTTAGTGTTTGATCTGGTGAACTGGGTGAGTTAGCTGGATTGTTGCGGATTAAATCGTTGAGACGAGGGTGGACGAGTCCGTTGAGGATGGATTAGGGCGTAAGATTCGAGGACGAATCTATGTTAGTGGAGGAGAATTGTAACGCCCGTGTTACGAAAATGGAAATTCTGAGTTATGAAACGGGTATTATTTTGGAGACTTAAAACCGAGAGACGGTTTTATGTTGTACGGTTTAAGAAGTGGATGTGGTTTAATGTTGGTTAAAGAAGCTGATTTCGAGTTAATATTAAACCAATGGGAGAATTAATTAATTTATGGTTTAATTTAATTTTTGGTTTAATTTAAATGAACCAATTAAATCTCTAAGTCTATTTAAAGACAAAAATAGCCGAAACCCTAGTTATTTTCTCTCTTTTTTCGTGGCCACCTTTAAGAAGAGAAAGAGAGATGTTGAATGTGGCTTAAAGAGAGGAAGGAGAAGCTTGCAAATCAAGAAGATGCAAATATTTCCAACATGTCGTGGTAGAACAAAGGTTCGACCTAGCAAATCGTCTCCAATGGTAAAGAAATTTTATGAGCTTGTAGCTAAGCCTTAGATCTAGATGTGCCAATTTTCGGATATTGATTTGAGTCAATATTCTAAGAGTTATATGCGTTTTCGTGAACTGTTCTGTTTCAGACGCGATTTGGACCAGCGTGAATTCAAAGGGAGATCACGAGTGAACTTTCCGTCTGATCGTCATGAAATTTCGTAGGTAGCTTCAGGACATCTACAAGAAGAATTTCAATGGTGAGATTTGAAACTGGACGGTTAGATTTTGATTCGTGATCCCATCTTTAAAGATGATCGTTTCTGTTATTTTTCCAGTTTAGGTTGAAGGTTGTTTTGTTGTTGTGGTTGGATGTAGGGTGAGGAAGAGAGGTTGTGGTTGATGTTGTTGTGACATTTAAGAAACCCTAGAAATTCATGGAAATGAAGGTTTCTTAAAAGGAAAGTTTTATGAAAAGGAAAGTTTCCTTAAAAGGAAAAATACCATCAAGGAAAATCGCTGAGAGCAAAAGTGAGTGCAGAACCATAAGCTTATCTAAATGATTTAATTATTTAATGTGTTTTGCATGAATATAGGTCGGTATGATTTCGGGTGGATCTAGATCGAGTGTCTCGTGAAATGGTTGATTTAATGTGGTATTTCGTGTTTAAATATGTTAAATATTTTTAAATCGTTTGTGTGTATTGCTTGTAGATGGGAGGATTGCCTCACTAAGTATTTATCGAAATACTTATGCATCTCCTTTTATTTGATGCAGGATAAGAAAAAGTGTGACCGTGGGATCATGGCGAGGAAGAGGGGATTATCTAGAACTCGGTTGAGTTTTTTTATGGTTGATTTTGTTTAATTCGAATAATTGTTGAATTGTTGCGAATTATTTATTTTTATGGTTTTTGGAGTTAAAATCATGTTAGAAATTTGGTTAAATTAGTTAATAATTTTGGAAGTAATGTGATTTAAGTTTCAAAATTTAGGTAATTAATTGTGGTGGTTTAATCATGTTTAATCAATGAATTAACTTATGGTTGAGTTTTTGTGTGATTTATTTGATGGTTTAATTTGGTTAAACTGAATTAATTAAATTAATATGAGTTTTTGTGTATTATTTAATTTTATTGAATTTGAGGGATTTTAATATTTATGGGAATATTATTCTCTGTTTAAAAAAAAAAAAAAAGGGGTGCGTCGTTTTACCTCCTACTTGGCTCCATTTTTTCTTAGTTAAACAATCTTGTTCACTGTCAGTTTGAATCAACACACATTTACTGTGTAACTGACTAAATCTTCATGGCTTCTTACTTGAAACAATGCGATAATCTTAAACGTATGTTTCACCTTTCTGCAGCCACCTTATCTAGTCCCTTGTGCCAAAAAGAACCACCAAGAACATTTGCTTCTATTAAAGCTTTCAGATTTCTTTGACTGTTGATGGAGAATCATTCCCCACCCTAACTTGTCCTTTCTCAGTTTCATCTAAGCTTATGAAAAGCTCCTTCTTTGGTTTCAAATAACTGGAACAGCTAGTATCTAACACACACTTGTTTTTGAAATTTTCCTCTGTTAACTGAAGATCTTCATCAAAGTTTTCTCTTGATGAATCGCCAACTAACACTTCACATTTAGCAACAGACTTGTTCTTTTCCATTGTGTGAGTGCACTGACCTTTGAAGTGACCTTTTTCTCCACAAATCCAACAAGCCTTCTTACTAAACTTGTTACTGTGACCTTCTTTCTTGGAGGTCCAACAGATATTTTTCTCCTTTTCTTTTGATCTGTTATTTTCTTTTCTTTTCGCTGGTTTTCTCTGCAAGCATATCTTCTTCCCCTCTGTTTAAACAAGCTATGTTCCTTTTCTTTTTCTTGTTTCCAGATTTGATCAAACTCCTTTTCCTTAGAGTAGATAGCTCTCATGACATTGTCAAATGTCAAAGATATCTCACTATTCTCTATTATTTCTTTCAATCGATCAAACTGCTTGGGGAAGAGCATTAAGCAGTAGTGCTGCTTTTGTTTCATCAGACACCTCAACTCCTTCTGTTTCTAAACCTTCAACTATACTTAAGAACTCGTCTATGTTCTGTTTCATAGACCCTTTTACACTCATCTTAAACTCAAAGAGTTTACTCTTAAGATACAAGCGGTTTGACTGGATGCGAGTTGAAAAACTGTAACTTGCTTCAGATTTAGACATGTATAACTTGTCTAAGAGATGCATCATACCTGCAGCAGTTCTTTCTTCCATAATCTTTCTCAATACATGGTCTCTAACGTTGAGAATGACAAAAGCTCTAGCCTTTCTCTTCTTCTCTTCCAAGATCTGAAATCTTTCAAGATCTTTAGCCTTTTCATCTCTTGATTCTGAAACTTTAGAATCTCTCTCTGAACATTCTTCTTCTTTCAGTCCTTCCAGCAGGTCTAGATCCTTCAAATGAGCAAGAAACTTTGTCTTCCATGACAGATAATCACTAAACCCATCATACTTCTCCAGATCTGCACTTCCTGGCCATATCTTGATACAGGTGTCACCTTTCTCACAAAGCTTGCTCCTTTCTTTGTAAAGCTTTCACCTTTCTTCTAAAGCTTGCAGCTTTATATAAAGCTTGAATCTATCTTATGGAAACTTGAAGATTCTGGTTTAAGCTTGAGTCTTTCTTCACTAACCTTGGCTCGATACCAATCTGTTAAGGTTTGAACCTCAAAGACTCAAGTTTTCTCAATCTTTGACCACACGACCTAAAACCTCAGCGTTTAGAACCGAACTTGAAGCATGCAAATGAAATAAAAACCGAACGCGATGCAGAGATGAGAATGATGCAGAGCCTACAAATAACCGGAGACACAGATTTAACGAGTTCAGCTAACCGTGTGGTTAAGTTTACATCTCACCGGGAAGCTTCCCGGAAATCCACTAAATCTACTTCAGACACTCTCTCCTCTCGTTTATAGAGACAAAATAGGACAAGACTTAAAGCTAAGCTTGTTCCCTAAGCATATTGATATCATAGACCTGTACGGTTCTCTCCTATTGGCTCTTTTCAAGATAGGTCGCGACTTCCATCTGATAAAGCACTGAGGAAGACATTAATGCTTGAACGTACTTGTTACCCTTCCACTTCTATTAGAGTGTTTACTTTCTCCTTTTAAGACTTGAGACCCTCTGTTGCAATCAGACTGTCTCCTTCTTCTTGTTATTTCTTTTGTAAGCCACTTAAGCTCTACAGAGATGATTTTAAAATAAAAAAATATTATCCACAAATAGCTGGCTGCGTTCTTCAAAGCATTCATTAAGCCTGAGGGTGGTCGTCATGCCGACCCTCGTTGTTTTAAATAGTCCAACAGAGGCAGTCTAGAATTCGGGCCCACTTGTCAAAGCCAAGGTCTCACCTCACAAAGCAAACTCTAATTCTTTCAAAATCAAGTTTTCCAAGAATAATCAAGTTCTCATCTCGATTAACTAAAACAGAGATCTCACCTCGTGAAGCAAACTTTGATTCCTTGAAGTCAAGTCTGCAAAAAAAATTGATATCTCATCTCAGTTACAAAATTCGAAGTCTAACATCGAAAAGTGAAATCTGATTCTTTCAAAATCAAGATTGCGAAGAATAATCGAGTTCGCATCTCGGTTAACTAAAGTCGAGATCACATTTCGCAATCGAACTCTGATTCTCTTGGGTCAAGTTTGTCCAAAAGAATTGAGTCCTCATCTCGAAAGCGTAAATTGAAATCTCACCTCCCAAATCAGATTTAGCTCTTTCATGTTGAGTTTCATGGAAACCTAGTTCTTTTTTTGTTCATCGCATGACTGCAAGGATAAAGTTTAGATACTTAAAAGGTAAAAATGATTGATATCATAAAAAAGGAGTAAAGCATCTTAACAAAAAAATAAAAACATGAGTAGAGAGGAGATTTAGTTTGAGACTGGGGCTTCCTCGAATCAGTTTTTAGAATCAATCTTTGGGATTTTAACCCAGAAAGATTCAGCTTGGCCTCTTCCTCGTGAGCCTTAGCTTGAGCCAGTTTAACCTCAAGATCGTTGATGTCACCTTTTTGATACTCGATAATCAATTTTTATTGGCCTTGGTTTCAGCAGACGAACGATTATCGGAGTGGCGGCATCCTTTTCATAAATGAAGGACATGAGCGAGGCTATAACATGATTATACTTTGATCTCAATTTGTCTTTCTCTTCGAGGATTGCCTTCTTCATGTCATCCTCATGAAGTTTAAGCATATCTGAAGTCCATCACATAAAAGCTTTGCTTGAGTCTCTCATTGCTGCCCCAAAGCACCTCCTACTCCTTCATTTTGGTCAACCGCGGTGTGACTCGGTTCGCCTGCTCCACAATCTGAGTATTCTGTTATTACAGCTCCTTGTACTTAGACATTGCCTTTTCTAACTCCTCCATCTCCTTCTTTAGGCTCTCGGCGTCGGGGAGAGATTCAAGATGACGCTCGTAGGACTCCATAGACCGGTTTTTCTCAGCCATAGCCTAGGCAAAGAACATTTAGCTGGCGGAGGGGTAAAGACATAAATTTTAAATGGTTCGCTAGGAAGAACTTAGGAATCCCATTGCTTTAGCGTAGTCGAAGTAGTTCTCGCGATTGGTCTCGCAAAAACCAATCAAGTGGAAAAAGCGTCCGGTTTGGCTTCTAGCATTAAAGTATTTCGTAGGATATCACTTGCGGTTTCTCTGCGAATCTTATGATCTGAAGGATTGTTGAAGTTCCACAAATTTTTTTGGGTATTTCTATCCATAGTGGCGATGTACCTGATTCATTGTTGAACACCTTGGAGCTATAAATCGTGAAGAATTAAAAAGTTGATATTCAGTACTTCGTGATTGTGTGCGAGGTGTGTAGTGTATGCGTAGTCAAGTTTTCCTCAAACAACACAATGATAAAGCTGCAAGTGCACAGCCAAATCTATTGTAGTACTTAAGATTATCGATCCCACAGAGAGAGAAGTTGTATTACAAATCTAGAGGAACAAGTAAAGCTAGAACTCAAATATGAAAAGGGGGTTTTGTTGTTGTGTCAAGGCAACAAGTAAATAAAGCAATTAAAACGAATGTAAACTAATATGAGAAAAGTGTTGGGCATTCAAGGGATCTCAGGGGTTCGATGATCAATTCATTCAAGATAAATTCATGTAAATGCATGTCTACTCCTAAATCTCGGACTATAAAACACGAAAGATCGATTAACCCATAATTCATGGAGAAAACCAGCTGAGATCAATATATCCTGGTACTCAACTCTCGCAGGCAACAATACCTATATCAAAGCATTAATATCAAGTTCAATCATTGTCCATAAAACTCCATAACTAAGTGGTATGTGCTTGTTATGATGCGATACTCATCCAAACTAGGTTATATCAAACTAAGTAGGCGGATAGCGAAACCTAGATGCCTGAAATCAGTGGCTAGTTCATGACGCTAGCTACATGCATTAAGAGAAAGCTCAGAACGAAAGAATAGTATAGACGGATATGCATAGACGATGAACTCGCCACTTAAACTACCTAGATCATCTCCCCCTTTTGATTAACCCTTTAAACCCAAGAAGTAAACTACTCAATCATGCTTAAAGGAATCTTCAAAGCAAGGTTAAAGTAATTCATTGATTGCATAAAATATCGAAGAAAAGGTTTAGAGATTACAATGTAATAAGAGATTGAAAGAGAAAACAGTTGGTGAAATTCAAAGGTTTTCACGAGCAAGAGGGGCTTGATGTGGCTCCTCTGGTCGTCTCTAGGGTTCCTGGAGTTATTCTGGAGTTGCGGTGCAGTTTCTAAGAAGTCACACGAAACCCTAATGCTAAGGGTTATGTATTTATAGGTCATGAGGTCCAAGAAGTCAGTTTTAGGGTTCCGGAGGCTAAACTCGCTTTGATAAGTGTGGAGGATAGGGTTCTGACCTCTGTCACGGGGCTTCTGACTGAGGTTGGTAAGAGGCTTGGTGCCGGTCACGGGCCCTATGGCCGGAATCACCAAGAGGCACGACCTCGGTCACACTCCTTGTGACCAAGGTTGACAGGTCGTTACTCTTCGAGTTGTATATTCAAAAAGGAAAAATGGATTGCTTTGATTTTTATTTGAGGTGAATCTTGACTCTTCTAGCTTTCCATGGATATAAATATATCTGAATTTGGTTCATGGGAAGGTCTTCAACCAATGTCAAACTTCTGCTGCTCTGAAGCTGCCTTAAAACGGGTTTTGCTCCTTTTTGGTCTATTTTTTTTAAAACCTGTAAAACCTCTTTGACACTAGAAATATTCGATATTAGCATATTTAGCCTTGAAAACACACCAAAATATTTATAAAACCATATGAGAATGATAGTTAAAATAGGTAAAAATACGATGTTATCAACTCCACCATACTTAGAAAGTAAAGCCATGTAAAAGAGGTTTTGAAAGTAAAGCCATGGAAAAGAGGTTTTGAAACTCATGAGAACTCACTTATCTCTTTGGAATCTCGTCCTCAGACTCCTCCTCGCTGTGGCGTGAGTACTTACTTTAGTACTTGCCCATAGGGCATCAATAATCCTTACTCCAAGTCCACGATCCAAAGGACTTTCGGCCTCCCCATTGTCATCTCTTTACATAGATTAATTGAAAATAAAAATCGATCCAGAGGATGTCGACTTTCTTCTAACCAAGACTTTCTTCATATACTTTCCTCTCCCTCTTCTCGCTGTCAAGACAACCGGTTCTTCCCTACTTTTCTAGGGTTCATTGTATTTTTTCTGCCAGCAGCTTTCTCGTTGGACAAGTCTCCATGAGGTCATGAAAGATGTACGGGTCTACACACAAAATCCCTCGGTTCACTTTGACGATGTCGGTTTTTATTTTGGTTCTTTTAGGACAAGTATCCGCGAGACTCCGACAGATGCACGGGTTTATGCACAAAATCCTCGGGCACATCAACTATGTAGTTTCCCTAGGCGACAAGTATTCGCGAGACTCCGAAAGATGCATGGGTTTACGCATAAAATCCCTCAGTCACATCTACTATGTCGTTTTGCTTTCTTGGTTCGGATTTTTGAGTTACGAAGGGGAAGAAGAGGTGAAGGATACTGGTGAAGAAGTGCAATGTCTTTTAAAGCTCGAATAGGTCTCGTCCAATAATACCAAACCCCCTAAGTAAGAAATTAAAATTTAGGCTAGGTTTCGATAAGGTTTAGAGACAACGTTGCTTTAACCTATTTTCCAATATCAAGTGACTTTTAGGAATGTTGAGTCAACCCATAGTCTTTCCGAACTTTGGTTCTGTGGCCAAGCTTTGAGTCATAAGAGTGTTAATCCAATTCAGATAATCCATCAAAAATGGTTCATAATTCCTAAACTATTTTAACTCAATAAAACAAAAGAAAAAAATTTGACTCGATAAAAATGACATAAAATCAGAAAAATTATCGATGTAACAAGTGGAAAAAGGTCTTAAGTTAACAAAATAGAAAGTAGCATTAGTAAAGGATGGAAATCCTCCCCAGACTTAAATCACGCCCATCTGGGAAAATAAGAAAGAAACGAGGTTGAAAAATCATAAACAAAGAGTTGAATTTAAGAACAATGTCACCCTCGAATTAGATTGTTGGCGACTAACTGGTTTTTTCTTTCTTTTTGTTGCTTGACATCAAATGAACTCGGTTTAGTTCATTGAATTCTTGTTAATAAATCTCTAATTGCATCCTTCCTGATACAAAAACCTAAAACCATCAATAATCATGGTAAATAAAGAAAATAAAAACAAACCTAAAGATAGAATGGTAGTGGAAGTGCTGGTGAGATGGTGGTGGTGATGTCTCGTTGATGTCGTATCGACCACGGTCGAAACCCTTGTTGTGGTGCAATTGTTGCATGCTGCGAATTTTGCGAATCTAATAACTTTTTGTCAAAATATCTCCGATCATCACTCTTGAATGTCCTCATATCATTAGATATCCAATTATAGATCATTTGACCAAACCAATTTCAATTGTCGCACATCTTGCGGTCGCAGAACAGTTGGGATACTGCCGCGGAATGGTCGCAAAGCAGTCCGTGGAACACTCGCAGAACGGTCATGGAACGTGGGATGGTGCGTGGTACAGGATGGGTCGGTGGGACGCGGTACATGGGTCGGAACACGGTACGGGATGGCTCTGGGTTGCGATCTTCAATGTTGCAAATCTTATGATCCAAGCATCTTTTTTTCCAAAATTTCTTCGATCATTACTCCCAATATGTCCAACTTATCGTTGAATAATTCCTCCAAATTGAAACTAAGATTTTGGTGTGTTTCAATCAATTGATAGTATAAAGGGTGAAATGTCGAACCTAATCTAGAGCATATCTGTAGCACTTAACATGTGGATTAAGCTAGCAAGTCAAGCGATATATTTTAGGTTTTTCTTGCTAACAACCTAAGATACAGAAATTTAAACTAGAGATGCAGAGTCTGTCACACTCCAACAAATCATGAACTAAGCACGCGAAATCGAAGACTAGTTGTGAAAACTAAAGTAGCTCGAGTGGGTCACTCGATTGGTGCACTGGAGTGGGTCACTCCAGTGGTGCACTCGAGTGGACTGGTCGAGTGGTATAAGAAGTCTAATGAAAGCAATAGACAAGAGATCTAAAAATGACAACTAGTTCAAATAAAAGACAAAGGGATCTCGGGATAGACTCATAGGATCATCTACACCTCCCGCCATGGGTGCTAATTTACTAAACTCAGGGTGAATCCCTTGACGACGGATCTCACTTCCAACCAAGCCCACTGTCGTGGGCGAAGGTCTCAACAAGTGACTAAGGATCGATCCGTCAAAGCCAAGAAAGACTCATAACAAGTGAGTGGTTGGGTCGTGACGTAAATCAACATTTGATGCACCAACTCTCACGATATTATGTCTTAATCTCTGGAAAAACAAGATCTGATGGTTCAAGGCACTTTTGCTGCTCATGAATCCAACTAAAATCATGATCCTCTTGATCAGAGAGGTACGAGCATTAAAAACGAGAACCCAAGAGGGATTTTTAAACCGAATCAGCATAAATCAGTAAAAACCCATGTCAATCGAGTGAGACTACCTAATCCATCCCCGAAAATCCCTAAAACGACTACTCACTCATCGAGATCATCATCAAGGCCAAAAGCCTAGAAAAGTTAAGACTTATCATAGATGAAGGATGATCTGATGAGAAAAAAATTCAAAAAGGAATAGTAAATCAAAACTCGATCTTATTAAAATTACTCAAAGTTGCAAAATTCAGAATCGAAATTTAAAGATAAACTAGAGAGAAAACTAAGAGAGATAAAACTAATTATTCTAAGCGCGCAAAAATTCTTTTGTGTCAAGCACTCTCATGAAGTTATGATTATTCTCGGTATTTATACATAAGAATTAGGGATAATGAGAATTCGCCATAATTAGGGATAATGAGAATTCGCCATAATTTGTAGAATCTTCTAGAAGCGGTGCTCACCACTCGACCTTGATGTTGATGGTCTGGTCGAGTAGCCTCCTCGAGTCTTCATCCGAGTAGCCTCTTCGAGCAAGTTGAGCTTCCTTTGCAGTCTTCAACTCTATGGCTCCATGTCACTCGAGTCATGACTCCTTGCAGAAACCCCTACCCCGCTTCAAGCCCTGAGAGGTCACATAAGTGATGACTCCTTGCAGCTCGAGAGTACCTGAAATGACCATTTGTATGCAAAATGCATGCAAACTAATGCAAAGAGACTAAATATCCTAAATGTCAAATAAATGCAATAAGTGATAAGAGTAATGCCTAAAACCTATGCTAAGTTGCAATAAAACAATAGTAAAAACATGCCAAAATGCAATGCTATCAAACTCCCCCAACTTATCCTTTGCTTGCCCTCAAGCAAAATAGAAAGAATAAGATGAAAGGAGTAAGGTTGAAAGTGAGAACTCGAACCTAGCAAACTAAGCAAACCTCTGAAGTCAACACCACAGTTAAAAAGTTCTAGCATGCAAATCACAACAGTTTTACTTAAAAGCTTTAGCCATACTTATCACATAAAATTCAACACTAAGACTCAGCCAAAATAAGCATTCAAAGTAAACTATCCCTTTAACATTTATTAAGCACTAACTGGTGGATCATGATATGCAATAACTAAAACTCATTTGGTTGAGGGACAAGTTTAAAGAGATAAAAGTGATCTCTTCTTCCTCTGGTTTAAGCGCAAGTATCAGGATCTCTCATTGAAAAGGATTGAATTTTAAGAGAATGCTAATGGTAAAGCCAACTGATGCATACAGGAGCAGACTATCATCTACCCATGATCATCCAATGACTTTTCTAATTCTAAAACCCCAGAAACTGAACCTAGCACTACCCTTTTGCGCTTAAAGGTTTTTTTTCTTTTTATGACTTCAAGGATCAACTTTCTGCTTTTCTTCTAAGTAGAGGGTGTTTCTACATTTTCTTTAACTTCTAGCGGATTTGGAAAATTTTCTATTTGGTTCTCTAAGACTTGACTCGACCGCTTTGGTCGAGTAAGCTACTTGAGTGCTATGGCTATATTTATTTTTTTCTTTTTATTTTCAAGATTCAGAGCCAACTCTTATCTTTTTCTTCCAAATCCTTTACTAGACTTATACATTTTCTTTGAACTACCCTCTCCAAAGGCATATATTTTTGTTGTATCAAACTCTTCTCTTTCTTTTCTTTCCCAAACTCAAGCCCAAAACCCATTCTAACCCCTTAGCCTTATCTGATTTGAAAAGTGGGAACCAGAGACTACATGAGGGACTACTCTGTCGGCAAAACCTAACACTTTTCTACAATTCAATCCGAAGATAGGCCTCACTTCTCTCACAATTGATGTATTGGTCTGAAATGAAGTTTTTGGTTTGGTTTTGTGGAACTATCTCAATGATGGAGACAGCTACTTGGATTAGCAAGAGTGGTAAAAGGTGAAAGAAAATCCAAGTATTTTGAGGTATCCATGAGTTTTAAGTTTTAGAGCATATCATGATAATTAAGTTTTCAAATTTAAGGTTCAAATTCATAGGGATAGATTTACAAGTCACAACAAGTTTTTAACCAAGTGAGAGTGCTAAGTTCAATTCCAATCAAGGTGCAGCCTTATGTTTCAAACTAAGGTGAATGCATAAGAAAACTTATAACTATGGCACTGAAATCATATGTTTGGTTATTAAGCTTTAATTGGTTAACTCGTCATCATCCCCTATGCTAAAAGCAACAATCCTAAGCAAATGCAACTACATGACACTCTGTTTTTTGTGAAATCATTTTCTAAAAATTTTCAAACTTTTATGGATTTTAGATGCACATAGATGGATGCAAAATTTGAATTAAGAAAACAAAGAAAGATAAAGAATACATCTCTTAGACACTCCCCCAAACTTAAATTACACAGTCCCTTGTGTAATAAAAATTCAAAGGAAGCCTAAGAGATTAAAAACAAAGAAAAACAAAAAATTATGCAATGATATATACAAAAGTGAGGGTGTGGTACCTCATTTGCGGTTGGAGAAGTAGGAGTCGAGGTAGTCATCCATGGAATCGTGGGTGTACGAGGACTCGGCTGGCTGACTCGAAGTGACTAGGTCGAGTGAGATGCTTTGAAGGTCTACGCCGAAGTGAGGCGGTTTGGGTCTGATTGATCTTCTTCATCAACAGCTGGTCGTCGGATGGTAGGTCTCTTTCGAGCCGACTCGAGTAGTCTACTCGAGTGACTAAGTCGAGTGGGTTGAGAGTGGGGCTGTTCATATTCTTCGAAGTTAGGGTTTGGATATAAACCCTTCCTCCCAAGCTTCCCTGAGACATCAAAACACTAAATAGAAAACATTAAAATACCGAAACTAAGAAAACTTTAAATGAAAAAATATTTACGAGGGATAAGCATGGGACTTCCTCCCAAGCGAGCTTGTTTTAAGTCTCTTAGCTTGACATTCATTTGTTAGGCTTGCCTAACATCACCCACATCGAGTGGGGTGTCGTGCGGTATGCCTTGATCCGCTATATATTGTTTGACTCTCTGTCCATTCACAGTGAATTCTCTGCCTTCAGGGTTCAACAAGGTGATTGCTCCATATGGTAAAACTTCTTTTATGCGGGATGGGCCTAACCACCTTGACTTCAACTTTCCAGGAAAAATTTTGAGTCTGGAATTGAATAGTAACACCTGATCTCCTGCAGTGAACTCCTTTTGCTGGATCATTTTGTCATGGAAAGCTTTTGTTCTTTCCTTATAAACCTTGAGCTCTCGTGATGCATCAAGCCTTATTTCTTCTAACTCGGCAAAGTTACCTTCCTCTTTCTCGAGCTGGTAAGAGGTCAAGATTTAACATTTTGTAGCCCAGAGTGCTTTGTACTCTAACTCCACAGCAGATGGCAAGATTTTCCATATATTAGCTAAAAAGGAGTTCGTCCTATAGGGTCTTGTATGCTGTCCTCAGTAAGCCCACAGAGCATCATCAAGTTTAGGTGCCCAATCTCTTTTCAAATTCTGACTACTTTGGCTAAAATTGCTTTGATCCGCTTATTGGAGACTTCGACTTGACCACTTGTCCGAGGGTGATAGGGTGTCGAACCTTATGTCTCACCCCATGCTTTTTTCGTAAGATTCTCAAATTGCTTATTGATGAAATGGGATCCTCCATCACTTATCACAACTTTGGGAACTCCAAACCTAGGGAATATGATTGATTTGAACATCTTCAAGACAACCTTAGCGTCGTTGGTCGGTGATGCTATTGCTTCGACCCATTTGGAGACATAGTCAACTGCTACCAAGATGTAGCTGTTTCCATGAGATGGGGGGTTGAAAAGACCCATAAAATCGATTCGCCAACAATCAAATACATCCACCTCCAAGATTGGATTCTGAGGCATCCCATTTCTCTTGCTTATATTGCCCATCCTCCGCATGCGCCACATTGAGCAATAAAATTCTTCGTGTCTTTAAACATCGCTAATACCATAGCCCTGCTTTAAGGATCTTCTGAGCTGTCTTGAAAGTGTCAAAGTGCCCTCCGTAAGTGGAACCGTGACAATGTTCAAGGACCCCTCTCACCTCATCTTCAGCACTGCATCTTCTGAACACACCACTAGCTCCCCCTTTGTAAAGGTAAGGTTCGTTCCCCAAGTAATAGTGATTTGCATCTCTATATAGCTTTTTCTTAGCAATGGAATCAAGGTGCATAGGTTTATGGATGGTTGCCTTATAATTTGCTAAATCTGCATACCAGGGTGATTTATAGTGACTTTACTCGACTGCCTTACTCGAGTGAGTTGCTCGAGTGATGCACTTGTGTGAATTACTCGAGTTGTTATGTCGAGTCGCGTGTTGAGTTAAACTTCCTACAGACATAAGATGTTCTTCAGGCATGGAGTCATTCACTGGTGCCGGGCTATCAATTCGCATTCTGGAGAGATGGTCTGCTACTCCATTCTCGATACCCTTTTTGTCAACTATCTCCAAGTCATATTCTTGCATAAGGAGGATCCATCAATGAAGTCTTGGTTTAGTGTCCTTCTTGGCATAGATGTGACGAGTGCAGCATGATCCGTGGTATACTGTTACCTTTTGATCCACCAAATAACTTCTAAACTTCTCTATGGCGTAACACGACAATGAGCATCTCTTTCTCTGTTGTTGCATATCTCCCCGAGCTTCATCTAAGGTTCTGCTTGCATAGTGGATAACATGCAATTTCTTTTCGATTCGCTAACCCAAAACTGCTCCTACTGCATAGTCTGAAGGCCACACATTATCTCAAATGGATAACTCCAGTTTGGGGGCTTGGACGATTGGGGCTGATACTAAAGCTTTTTAATCATGTGGAAAGCCTTCAAACAGTCAGCATCAAAATGAATTCGGTCTCCTTGCACAGTAGTCGTGTGAGGGTCTTGCTTAGTTTAAAAAATCCTTGATGAATCTTCGGTAGAACCCAAAGCATGGCCTAGGGAAACTCCTGACGCCTTTGACTGTCTTTGGAGGTTGCAGTTGCATCATTACTTCAATTTTGCTCTATCCACCTCAATGCCCTTCTCTGAGATTTTATGTCCGAGGAAAATTCCTTCGTCACCATGAAGTAGCATTTTTCCCAATTCGGAACCAGATTTGTCTCCTCACACCTAGTCAGCCCCCCCGCACAAATTCAACAAACAGGAGGAGAAGGAGGAGCCATACACGGAAAAAATCATCCATGAAGACTTCCACCATCTCCTCTATCAAATCCGAAAAGATAAAGGTCATACACCTCTGAAATGTTATGGTGCATTGCATAGACCGAAAGGCATTCTTCTATAAGCAAAAGTCCCATAAGGACAAGTAAACGTGGTCTTTTCTTGGTCATTGGGGTGTATGAGAATTTGAAAGAAACCGCTGTATCCATCAAGGAAACATTAATATGGGTGGTTGGCAAGTCTTTCAAGCATTTGGTCTATGAATGGCAATGGGAAATGATCCTTCCTAGATGCAGCATTTAACTTCCTATAATCGACCTATTATTATTCTAGTTGGAATTAATTCATCTTTATCAGTTTTAACAACAGTGATTCCTCCTTTTTTAGGCATACAATGCACAGGGGATACCCAAGTACTGTCGGAGATTGGATAGATTATCCCAGCATCCAAGAGTTTAATGATTTCCTTTTTTACTACTTCTTTAAGGTTGGGGTTTAGACGTCGCTGGTGCTCTACACTAGTGTGTGTTTCATTCTCAAGATGGATTATATGAGTGCATAAAGAAGGTGAAATTCCTTTTATATCATCAAGAGAGTAACCTATAGCTTTTCTAAATTTCCTCAACTCGTTCAACAAAAGGCTTAATTCTTCAGGTTTCAACTTATCATTCACTATTACGGGATAAGTGTCATTTTACCTAAGAAAGCGTACCCTAGCCCTTCTGGAAGTGGCTTGAGTTCAACAGTCGGTGCTTTAAGTTCAGACCACTCGGATGGTTCGATGTTGTGTGACTCGGGTGGGCAATCGAGTGAGTCAATCGAGTACTGTTTCCTCTGAGCCGACTTGATTAGCCTACTCGAGTGCACCGATTGAGTGACTTCCTCTAGTGCTGCGATTCCTCAAGTCTCCCCAAGCATTTTGACTGTATCTTCTACCTCCCGTTGAGGTGTATTAAGGATTCCTTCATAAAAAAAATGCTTCAGATGTAAATGCCTTCCTCCGCTATGCGTAGTCAAGGCTGTCTTCAAGTGATCCTTTTCAACTATCTCTTCAAAGAATTTTGCTGCCAAGTCCTCTATCTCTCCTATTCCTAATACTTGAATGTGAGGTTGCTTTTATTGCGCTCTTGATGTTGAATTGTATAACTTCTTTTCCTAACTTTAGATCAATGGTGCCATTCTTCACATCAATCAATGCTCCAGCAGTTGCCAAAAATGGTCTTCCCAGAATCAGTGGGTCTTGGGGTTCCTCGTTCATTTCGAGAACCACGAAGTCAGTAGGAACTTCGATGTGCCCTATTATAACGGGAAGATCTTCTAGCAAGCCATGTGGATGCCGGACAGATCGATCTGCTATTACCAAGGAGATATTGCTGGGAGAAAATCTGGTATACCCTAGTCTTTTTGCAACAGATAGCGGCATGAGGCTTACTGATGCTCCTAGGTCACACAAGCAGTTTTTGAAAGTGAGAGAATCGATTGAGCATGGTAGCGTGAATGAGCCCGGATGTTGAAGCTTTTCCTTGCATATTATCTTTCAGATGATGGCGGCTGCATTGATGAGTGAGGAGTACCATTCCCTGAATTTCTTTGGTATTCTCCTTGGCTAAATCTTTTTAAGTATTTCTGAGCTGGAGGTATAAGCATTAGAGCCTTCCGAAGAGGTATCTGAAGTTCAACATCTTTTAAATGTTTCTCAAAGAGTTTTTTGTATTTGTCTACCTGATGCTTCTTGTTTCTCCCTGGGAAAGGTAATGGAGGTACATAAGCGCGCAAGTCATCAGGATTGCCTGTTTCCTTGGACTTCATAAGAGTATCTTCAGGAGTTGAGGATGCTCGACTCGCCACTCAAGTAGTTGACTCGAGTGGTGGTTCTACTGCTGCTTCTATCTTCTCGTGATAATCATCCTCCCCCTTCTGGATCTCACTGTCCTCAGGGAGAGAAACAAGGTTTCGTGGTGGTAGCTGTTTTCCACTTCGCAGGCGATCGCACTAATCGCCTGGTCCGGTAGGGTGTAGTTACCGCCGACCGGTATGAGTAGAATGGACTAGTGTGTGTAATGACTGTTGTTCGTGTAGAGGTTGCTGAGTTGTTGTTTAATATCAAGATGCTGCTGATGAAAATCAAGAGTTTGTTTCGTGGAAGCAATAGTGGCTTGGTCTTGACTATGTATGAGTTGTTGTAATAACAGCTTGATGTCGCTATCTGTTGCAACTGGTGGCTGAGATTTGAGTAGCATCATGTCAACCTTCTCGTGAAGAATCTGAATATCTTATTCGCCATCGGCCTCAATACATGAACATTCTGAATACCTCGTCCATACTCTTCGTTAGGAATACTGTCTGAATTTGCTAAGTTTTCTACCAATATCCAACCGGCTTGTGCTTCAGCGCTTAAGAAATTCCCATTGCTACCAGTGTCAAGGCACATCCTGACCATGGGTGAGACGCCACGGTATATTGTGCAGAGTAATGACGGTTTGGAGAAACCATGGTGTGGACACTTCATGAGATAAGTATTGAATCTGTCCCAAGTGTGGTATAAAGTTTCGCCCAACTTCTGGTGAAATGTGGATATCTCTTGCCGAAAGCTCGCAGTTCGTTGGATGGAGAAAAACTTGGTGAGGAACGAAGCTTTACAGGATTCCCATGTTGTGATGGATCCTGGTGGGAGAGATTTTTCCTAGGTGGTGGCTTTATCCGCTAAGGAGAATGGGAACAGTCTTAGCTTGTATCCATCTTCAGTTATCCCGTGGATCCTTGCGAGACTGCAGATTTGTTCAAAGACATCTAGATGTTCAAGTGGGTCGTCAGATGCCCACCCGTGAAACCTGTTGTTTGAAACCATGGAAATGATGCTCCTAGAAATTTTGAAATCGGCAGCTACTTCTGCAGCAACTATTCCACGTCTATTTGGAATGTGAAATGGTGTCTCGTGTGAGACTATTGATGTAGCCATGGAAAGTTGTGATACACTCGACTAGGACGACTCGAGAGAATCAGTCGAGTATAGTACTCGAGTAGACTAATCGAGTAGCATGGTACCTAATGCAACACAAACAGAACTTCAACACAAATCAGTGAGACTTTAAACAAAAGGCTAATACAAATAAAATATCGATCCGAGAGTTCTAGTAACAAGAACAAGCCTTGCTAGATGAAAATCTTAGATCTTTTATGCAAAAGAACTTGATCTAGTAAGCTTAAAAATGATAAATGTGCAGACAATGACTCTAAACTGGCAACGGCGCCAAAATGAAACTAAGATTTTGGTGTGTTTCAATCAATTGATAGTACAAAGGGTGAAATATCGAACCTAATCTAGAGCATATCTGTAGCACTTAACATGTGGATTAAGCTAGCAAGTCAAGCTTATATATTTTAGGGTTTTTCTTACAACAACCTAAAATACAGAAATTTAAACTAGAGATGCAGAGTCTGTCACACTCCAACAAATCATGAACTAAGCATGCGAAATCAAAGACTAGTTGTGAAAACTAAAGTAGCTCGAGTGGGTCACTCGATTGGTGCATTGGAGTGGGTCACTCGAGTGGACTGGTCGAGTGGTATAAGAAGTCTAATGAAAGCAGTAGACAAGAGATCTAAAAATGACAACTAGTTCAAATAAAAGACAAAGGGATCTCGGGGATAGACTCATAGGATCATCTACACTCTCCCGCCATGGGTGCTAATTTACTAAACTCAGGGTGAATCCTTGACGACGATCTCACTTCCAACCCAGCCTTGTCGTGGCGAAGGGTCTCAACAAGTGACTAAGGATCGATCCGTCAAAGCCAAGAAAGACTCATAACAAGTGAGTGGTTGGGTCGTGACGTAAATCAACATCCGATGCACCAACTCACGCTTATTGTGTCTTAATCCTCGAAAACTAGATCTGATGGTTCAACGACTTTTGTTGCTCATGAATCCATCTAAAATCATGATCCTCTTGATCAGAGAGGTACAAGCATTAAAAATGAGAACCCAAGAGGGATTTTTAAACCGAATCAGCATAAATCAAGAAAACCCATGGCAATCGAGTGAGACTACCTAATCCATCCCCGAAAACCCCTAAACGATTACTCACTCATCGAGATCATCATCAAGGCCAAAAGCCCAGAAAAGTTAAGACTTATCATAGATGAAGGATGATCTGATGAGCAAGAAATTTCGAAAAAGCAATAGTAAATCAAAACTCGATTTTATTCAAATTACTCAAACTTGCAAAATTCTAAACCGACATCTAAAGATAAACTAGAGAGAGAAAACTAAGAGAGATAAAAACTAACTATTCTAAGGCGCTACAAAATTCTTTTGTGTCAAGACTTCCTGAAGTTATGATTATTCTCGGTATTTATACATAAGAATTAGGGATAATGAGAATTCGCCATAATTTGTAGAATCTTCTAGAAGCGGTGCTCACCACTCGACCTTGACGTTGATGGTCTGGTCGAGTAGCCCTCCGAGTCTTCATCCCGAGTAGCCACTTTGAAGCAACTTTAGCTTCCTTTGCAGTCTTCAACTCTATGGCTCCATGTCACCTCGAGTCATGACTCCTGCAGAAATCCCGTCGCTCATAGCCCTGAGAGGTCACATAAGTGATGACTCCTTGCAGCTCCGAAAGTACTGAAATGACCATCTGTATGCAAAATGCATGCAAACTAATGCAAAGAGACTAAATATCCTAAATGTCAAATAAATGCAATAAGTGATAAGAGTAATGCCTAAAACCTATGCTAAGTTGGAATAAAACAATAGTAAAAACATGCCAAAATGCAATGCTATCAATCATCGATCATTTGATCAGACAAATTTGATTTGTTGCAACTCCTTGTGAAAGTTACGGTCACGAACAATTGTGGTTGGGGCCATGGTGTCGAAAGTTGCAAATCTTGTGGTTCCAAGTCTTCTTTTTCAAACCTTCTCGATCATCACTCTTGAAATCCCCCATTTGATGGTGGATATTCAGACTTAGATCCTTTGATCGGGTTGATCTCGATTTGTGGCACATTTACTCTCCTTTTGATCTATTAGCATTCATACTAGGCTTTGCATTGGGCTTGCATACATATTGCATTTTGGAGTTGCTTTCTGGACCATTGGAGACTTTTGAGAGGTTTGCTGAAGCTAAGGAAGGAAGATGAAGCCACTCGATGAGACCACTCGAGGTACAAACCAAGTCACATGCCAGAACAAAACCCTTGGAAGATCACCACTCGATCAGAAGACTCGACTTTGAGACCGAGTTGAAGCCTCGAAGACTCAAGCCACTTGATCTAATCACTCGACTTCAGACCGAGTTCTCCCCCCTTTAATCTTAGTCATTTTTGTCCTTTTGTGTTTTAGGGCTTCCTCTATAAAGCCTTCCCACGGAAAAAACCCTAGTAATAATCTCTTAATCTTATGTTTTAGTTTATGCTTTTCCTAGCCACCTAAACATTTTCTCATTTTGTTTCTTAGATCTACTATTTTTCTTTAATCTTTTGCATTTGATTTTTGCACAATCCTTCTATTCTCATCATCCTGAATCTGAATATGCACTTTATTTCATTTTCTGGGTTTGAGCATTTTACGATGATTTTTGAGTAGTTTAAAACAATATCCTTGATTACAGATTTTTGCGCATGGTAATTTATATTTTACTTTTAAATTGCTTCCATTTGCGCCACTTAGGCGTTTGGTGGTTTTGTCATACAATTTAGTGGGTATAAGACCTTCACGGATGCAGCTATAATCTGCACCAGAATCTAATAATGCAATTGTGTTAATTTTGAAATCATGTCCTATATGTAATGTTATTTTGGTATACCATTTTTGATAGTTAATTTTATTGATGTTTTGAATATATTCTTCATTTTGTGATATGCGAATATTATTATTTTCCGAATCTTGATTACTTGAAAATGCTTGATTAGGTTTTGATGATTCTATCAAAGATAAGCGAGCATCTATTTGTAATTGTTTTAGATCTTGTTGATTAGCAATTATTTGTAAATCTTTTATTTGTGTTTTTAGCTGTTTAACTTCATGTTGTAATTCTCCAGTTGTTACTTGTTTGAACAAACTTTGAGTTGGATATTTCTCAAATATTTTGTTTAAACTAAATGGTTGAGGAGTGGCTAATTGATTTTCTTGATATATGATATCTTTTAATTTTGTTAAATATTCCCTTTTTGTATTAGGATCATTTATTTTGTCTATTATGTCTAATAGGAATTGTTTATTATTATCTTTGGTTATTACGTTAATTATATTACAGTTACATAGATTATCAGAAACCTCTTGTGATTCCGTAAAAGAGTCACTTAAGTTTTCTATTTCGCTTATTGAGTTATCGTTAGAAGATTCGTTTTTTGATAATTCAGATTCTGATATTAATAATTTTGTTAATTTTTCTTGTATATTAGGTTGATCTAGAAATATTTCATTTATCTTTTTCTTCATTTTACATTCTTTGGACCTATGTCCAGGACGCTTGCAATTCCAACAAACTATATTATTAGTAGATTTATATTTATTATTTTTATTGAATGGTTTCTTTTGAAAATTCTTTTGTTTAGGATAGTTTGAAGAATTTTTATTATTAAAAGGTTTTTGGTAATACTTGATACTATTTGATCTTTTTTGTCTAAAATTTAAACGTTTAATTCTTGATGGTGGATTAAGCCTTGAATATCCATATTGTTCGCAAAACGAACCCATCGTGGTTTTAAATTTGTATTTATCATTTCGTTTTTTATCTTTATGTTCTTGACATAAGGTTAAACCTTCTTTTTCAATAAATGCAAATAATTGACCATAAGTTATTGTATTCCAAGGGACTGGTTGTCCTCCAGAATATATTTTCAATTTATTGATTACTTTTTGAAACGACCGCACCCGTTTTTTTTTTTTTTTTAAACAGATAATAATATTCCCATAAATATTAAAACCCCTCAAATTCAATGAAATTAAATAGTGCACAAAAACTCATATTAATTTAATTAATTCAGTTTAACCAAATTAAACCATCAAATAAATGACACAAAAACTCAACCATAAGTTAATTCATTGATTAAACATGATTAAACCACCACAATTAATTACCCAAATTTTGAAACTTAAATCACATTACTTCCAAAATTATTAACTAATTTAACCAAATTTCTAACATGATTTTAACTCCAAAAAAAATCATAAAAATAAATAATCCGCAACAATTCAACAATTATTCGAATTAAACAAAATCAACCATAAAAACCTCAACAGAAATATAGATCATGCCCTCTTCCACGCCATGATCCCACGGGTCACACTTTTTGTCTTCCTGCATCAAATAAAAGGAGATGCATAAGTATTTTGATAAATACTTAGTGAGGCAATCCTCCCATCTATAAGCTATAACACACAAACGATTTAAAATATTTAACATATTTAAACACGAAATACTACATTAAATCAACCATTTCACTAAACACTCGATCTAGATCCAACCTAAATCATACACTACTCTATATTCATGCAAAACACATTAAATAATTAAATCATTTATATAAGCTTATGGTCCTGCACTCACCTTTGCTCACAACGATTTTCCTTGATGGTATTTTCTTTTTAAGAAAACTTTCCTTTCATAAAACTTTCCTTTTAAGAAACCTTCATTTCCATGAATTTCTAGGGTTTCTTAAATGTCACAGCAACACAACCACAACCCTCTTCCTCACCCTACATCCAACCACAACAACAAAAACAACCTTCAACCTAAACTGGAAAAATAACAGAAACGATCATCCTTAAAGATGGGATCACGAATCAAAATCTAACCGTCCAGTTTCAAATCTCACCGTTGAAATTCTTCTTCTAGATGTCCTGAAGCTACCTAACGAAATTCGTGATCTATCAGACGGAAAGTTCACTCGAGATCTCCCTTTGAATACACGCTGGTCCAAATCAGCCCTGAAACAGAATAGTTCACGATAAACGCATATAACTCCAAATCAATATCCAAAATTGGCACATCTAGATCTAAGGCTTAGCTACAAGCCCATAAAACTTCTGTACCATTGGAGACGATTTGCTAGGGGGAACCTTTGTTCTACCACGACATGTTGGAAATATTTGCAACTTCTTTGTTTGCAAGCGTCTCCTTCCTCTCTTTAAGCCACATTCAACATCTCTCTTTCTCTTCTTAAAGGTGGCCACGAAAAAAAAAAAGAGAGAATAACTAGGGTTTCAGCTATTTTTCTCTTTAAATAGACTTAGGGCTTTAATTGGTTCATTTAAATTCAACCAAGAATTAAATTAAACCATAAACTAATTAATTCTCTCATTGGTTTAATATTAACTCGAAATCAGCTTTTTAACCAACATTAAACCACCTCCACTTTTTAAACCATACAACATAAAAACCGTCTCTCGGTTTTAAGTCTCCAAAATAATACCCGTTTCACAACTCATAATTTCCATTTCTGGAATACAGGCTATTAATTTTTTCAGTGAAAAAGATGGTAATCCTGAAATAAATCGTTCTTTCCAAAAGGTTGATTACAATTTTTTCTTTGAAATATATTTCTGAAAAAAATATCTTTTATACCATTTAAAATCGTACAGAGTAGGACTTGCCATCTATATTCCATTCAAATATATCATCTCCTAGATATACATTTCTATTTTGATTATTTTGTTCTTCGTGATAATAAATCGGGTGGAGTATGTCTTTTATAAGAAGGTTTATTTGATTTTATCGATGATTGAATAGATTCATTATCGCTTTCATCGATATTATTGATTCATTTACCTTTGTCTAGATTTGCTAATCTAGATGCGATTGATTTTAATATTTCATTTTTAGGAAATATTACCTGTCTATTTATTGGTTTAAATATAGGTGTAGAATTAGAGGAAAAGGGTGTTGTATACTTTGATTCTGTTGTTCTAATTTGTTATATTCATTTGTATTTAATTTATGATCTATTTGGTCTACTTGTTTTGATATTGTTTGTAGTATTTGGCTTTGATAGATATTTTGTTGATAAATTGATTTAATGTCTTGTAATAGGATTGGTTCTTTATCGCTCTTTTATTTGCACCAGTCTTAAATGGTGTAGCTATAATTTTTCTATTTGGTGTATTTATTTTTAAATCTTTCAACGGGGATGTATCGATTTTATTTTTGATCCATCCACTTGTTCCCATAATTGTCCTAGGGATGAACTCGCATTAATTGTTTTAAATGGGTAACCTATGTTGTGTGCTATTGAATACATTTCAAACCATATAAAATGGAATATCTATTTTCTTTACTAGCATACAATCATACCAATTTTCTCTATATTCTATTGTTTGTTGTTTAGAAAACGTGTTAAAATACCAGTTTTTTTATCCTTTTAAAGTATCTGAATGCGGAATTACAACAAAAATCATAGGAACAAAAATGTTATTCGAATTTTTGCTACCAATGAAAACTAAAGAAATACTAGAACTCCAACAAAATACGATACAAAAAACAATTAACTTAATAAACGGAAAACACAGACATATTCAATATTTACAAGATGAAATTGCTTACAAAAAAAAATAAAAGAACAATTAAAATCCCCTTATATAATTAACAAAATAAAAACTATTGAAAACAAATTAATCAAACAAGTATGTTCTGATCTACCCAATGCATTTTGGGGACTTAAAACAACATACGGTTAATCTACCTTATATAAAAAGATTTTAATGAGAAACTTATACCAACTAAAGCAAGACCTATTCAAATGAATAAAGCATTGTTAGAACAATGTCAAAAGGAAATACAAGATTTATTAAATAAAA
The DNA here is from genome assembly GCA_028015245.1 of Cardamine occulta. Classification (NCBI taxonomy): domain Eukaryota; kingdom Viridiplantae; phylum Streptophyta; class Magnoliopsida; order Brassicales; family Brassicaceae; genus Cardamine; species Cardamine occulta. Next base: position 11,124,083 of record CM051364.1, on the reverse strand, counting down.
AATTAATTCGACCATCCAAGTCACCTTGGAGTTGTGCAGCGTTTTATGTAAACAATGCATCTGAAAAGGAACGTGAAGTACCACGACTAGTTATTAATTACAAACCACTTAATGATGTCCTACAATGGATTAGATATCCGATACCTAATAAAAGAGATTTATTAAAACGATTATATAATGCAAAAAACTCTTTTTCAAAATTTGATATGAAAAGCGGGTTCGCAAATACAAATTGTCGAACAAGATAAATATAAAATGGCATTTACAGTACCTTTTGGTCATTATGAATGGAACATAATGCCATTTGGTCTTAAAAATGCACCATCTGAATTTCAACACATTATGAATGATATATTCAATAATTCATCAACATTCGCTATAGTCTATATAGACGATGTCCTAATATACTCAAAAACAATTGATCAACATTTCAGTCATTTAAATACATTTTTAAATATAGTAAAAACCAATGGATTAGTCTTATCTAAACAAAAAATGAGTCTATTTCAAACTAAAATAAGATTCTAGGACACAATATATATCAAGAACCTATAACCCCCATATCAAGATCAATTGAATTTGCCGATAAATTTCCAAACGAATTAAGAGAAAAAACTCAATTTCAACGATTTCTAGGATGTCTGAATTATGTTTCGGATTTTCTACCTAATTTAAGAAAAAACTATTAAACCATTATTTCAACGATTACAAAAAAACCCCTAAACCATGGGACAAATCAACATACTAAGTTAGTACAGCAAGTTAAATTACAAGTAAAAACCTTACTATGTACGTCAATCCTGAAGCTAATATGATAGCTGAAACTGATGCTTCGGAAATAGGTTATGGAGGAATTCTAAAACAAAAACTCTCTGAGTCTAGCCAAGAATCTATTATACGTTTTCACTCTGGATAGGACCCCAACAAACATATTCAACAGTTAAAAAAGAAGTACTTTCCATAGTTAATTGTATTTCAAAATTTCAAGATGATTTAATCAACAAAAAATTCCTATTACGAGTTGACTGCAAGTCGGCAAAAGAAATATTATAAAAAGATGTTAAAAACTTAGTCTCCAAACAAATATTTGCCACATGGCAAGCTATTCTATCTATTTTTCATTTCGATATTCAATATATTAAAGGCGAAAATAATTCTTTATCTGATTTTCTAACAAGAGAATATTTACAATGGAAAACAACAAATATTCAACAAAAGCTTATTCAAGATGATGGACCCTAAAAGGAAGAAACCGATGACTGCATCGACTATATCAAAAAATCAACCTCATCTTCAGGGAAAACCCCGAGTATTCAAAATACCTACTCCGCTCTTGCAATTTCCTCCGCTCTCCTATGTGAAGGCGGTAACCACCCTAAAAGCCAAACCCTTCTCAACATCCTCTCCTATCCAAACCAACACCAAGTCAAATTACTTCCTCAAAACACAAAAACAACATCTATTAACCACCCATTATACAAAACCCATTACCTCAACGAACTCCAAACCTTTACAAATCGAGTCTTTTATGCAGACAGTCTCTACCCTAACCGATAATGTACTCAAAAATAGAACCTTTTATGAGTATATTCTAGTAGACTCTGGTTCTGTCGAAATAACTCACTACCCAACCAAGAACAATCCTAACCTCATATCTTATTCAACCTGCAAGATTCTTCGTATACAATCTATCCAAGACCTTGGTTTTATTCATAATAACACAACCAAACCCCAGTTATCATATTAACGGATACACCTACATTGATTATATCAATGCCTTCTCCCTAACATTTTATCTAAGAACCCTACGATCATTCTTGGTTCATTACCTTTGATCGTAATGCCCCTAAAACCGTCCCTGGTTGGTTCTAATGAATGGTGGCAATGGCTGGGTCCTTCCCAAAGAAATCTCCGTAAACGATCTTCTCAAGACCTCCTACCCATACTATCTAAAAACATATTCATCAACAGCTATTGGGCCTCTCAACCTTATTGCCTTTCATATTGACATGGGAATCTTATGGATATGTTCATGGCATTTCAACATTTCTCCCTGACATGCCTTGCTCCTCTCCCGGAAGTCCGCATCAAATGGTGGGATAAGTTTAATCTTGACCGCTGTTCCTTAGCCAATATTCAAAAATTCTTCCAAATAAGCAAAGACGCTCACATGGCTATACATGATGTCTCTAAATCAATACCCACTTCTTCCTTAACCATGGCAAATTCTACACCCATCTACCTCAAAAAACAAACCATCTACAGAAACCACCGTAAAACCCTTTACCAGTAGTAAACCTACGAGTCCAACCTCACTTTCGACCAGCTCATCAAAATCGGCCCTGGGCTCATTCGCAGAAGCCGAACTACTAATCCATCATCGCCACAATAAGCCCGGCAAATGGAATCCTCCGACGATGAAGAGGGCGATAACCAATCTTTTGACCTTATACCAATCGAGGCGAGTCACTGGTAGGCCCCTGGTCGAGGATCCATTTGATATCTAAGAAAAAAATGGGTTATCTTGGCTGTTGGCATATCGAGAAGTTAAGGTGGGAGGCCTTTTACATGGTGTTTGCTTTGTGTGTTAGCGGGAGATGGTTAAAGATGACCCGTACAATATCAATGAATCTGACTAGAACCGTATGAATCATCATTCAATTGCTCGTAAACACAAGCTTAGTGGTTAATTACTAGCGCATTTAAGAAACCTTATGGTTACATGGTTTTTTGAAGTAAAATAACTAAAGTGTGGCTAAAAAACAGTGGGAGAAAGAAGTGGAACTAAGAAAGCAAACATTATAGTTTATCCCTCGGCTTACTGTTAGTTGCCGGCAGAATCTCGTAGAAGTTTCTATTGGTGAATTTGGGAGTTGTAGAAAGAAGAAGCCCAGCATATGGAGACCCAAACAAAACCTTTATTGATGTGAATATGAAGAATCTAATCTTTTCTAATTTCAGGATTTGACCATTTTAGAGCTAGAGACCACCAAACGAGCGCGAATTATGACCGCTTCAAGATAAAAATGGAGTGAATAGAAGTGTGGAATTCTCAAGTAGTTGAATTACTGCTACTACAGGTGGAGAAGCGAGTTAAAGTAAGAAAGCAAACATTATAGCTTATCCTGCAGTTCTGTTAGTTTTTTGAATCTCATAGGAGTTTTATTGTGGTGAATTTAGGAGTTTTGAAAGAAGAAACATATGGAAGCTCAAACAACAAATCTGCTGATGTGAAAATGAAGAATCCAATTTTTTCATTTCTAAGGGATTTGACCTACTCTTCACTCTCGTAATCCAAAAAAGGAGGCTTAGGACCCCCTTTAAGATAGGAAATGAGAGTGAATAGAAGAGTGGAAGTCTCAAAGTAGTTGCAGCATGCTATTGAAGGTAGAGAAACAGGTCTAGTAAAAAACAAAGATTATTGCTTATCGCTATGGTTCGGTAAAACTGCTTTGAATCTTATAGGAGTTTTTATTGGTGAATTTTGGGGAGTTTTAGAAAGAAGAAACACATGGGCTGAAACAACAGCCCATTCATGTGAATATGAAGAATCAAATCTTTTATTTCCAAGGATTTGACCATTTCAAGCCGAGAACACCAAAAGCGGATTCTGACTATTCCGTGAATAAGTAAGTGAATTGAAGTGTGGAAATGTCAATGGTGGGCGTGTAATAAGGTGGAGAAAGCAAGTTAAAGTGATAAGAAACAAAAGCATTATAACATACGCGATTTTGTTGATTCTTTTGAATCATAGGAGTTTACATTATGATGAATTTGGGAGTTTTTGAAAGAATACACGTATTGAAAGTGAAACAACCTTTATTGATGTGAATATATGAAGAATCAATCTTTCTTTCCATGGATTTGATCATATTAATGAAATTAAGCGGAGTTATGGCTATAAGATAGAAATGAGAGTGAATATAAGTGTTGAAATCGCAAAGTAGTTGAAGCATCTTTAGTGGGGAGAAAGAAGTCGAAAGTAATGAACAAAACGTTATAGTTTATCCCTGATTTACATTGGATTCTTTAAAATCTACATAGGGTTTTTATTAGTGAATTTGGGGAGTTGTAGAAAAGAAGACACGTATGGGCTGAAGCTTGACACTGTTGATGTGAATATGAAGAATTGATACTTTCGTTTCCAAGGATTTGACCCGTTTGGTGAGAAAAGCATAACGGAGTTATGGCTGTCGAATGAAATGGAGTGAATAGAAGTGTTGGAAATGCCGAAGTGGTTGAAGCATCTTGTGGGGAGAAAGTCAAGGTGAAAGCTCGCTTACATTATAGTTCGCTCATGATTCATTGGTTCTTACGCTCTGTAGGAGTTTACATTGGTAAATTTGGGTTTTAGAAGAATATACATATTGAAGCTTGTAACCTTTGTTGATGTGAATATGAAGAATGATCTTTCGTTCCAGTAGTTTGATCCTATTAGTGAAATCCATAAAAACAGAGTTATGACCTATCGAAGATAGAAATGAGAGTAAATGAAAGTGTTGAAGTGCGAAGTAGTTGAGCATCCGCAAGTAAGGGGAAGAAATCTAAGTGAGGAAAACGAAACATTTATAGTTTATCTAACGGTCTGTTAGTTCTTAGAATCATGGGGGTTTCTATTGGTACATTTGGGAGTTTTAGAAAGAATACTACGTA